>JACXII010000054.1:0-213569 GCA_014737395.1 Bombus waltoni
ATATAACATTTAAAAAACAAACATGACATTACGTTACTTTACGCAGCCCTCTACGCAACCCTTATTAATCGAATCAACGTTTAAATATTTGCAGGAGTAAATCTACTAATTGGCACTGAAAATGGTCTGGTGCTATTGGATAGAAGCGGTCAGGGCAAAGTATATCAGTTAATAAGTAGAAGACGGTTCCAACAGATGGGAGTTCTCGAAGGACAAAATATTTTGGTTAGAATTATCGGAAAAAAGAATCGAGTTACGGGTATATTACCTTTCTTGGCTTAAAGGTAAAATCTTGCGAACAGATGAACATAGTGACGTAAGTCGCTTTTTTGTTTGTTATTATTAATAAACGTTTATTGGCCCAGGAAATATAGATTACATATATGTACATTCACAATAAACAATGAATTACGTTTATGAAGTAATTTTGGCAGGAGTACCGTTGCATGACGATACGACGTAGCCATACAATATTTTCTGTCTGATTTATCTTTTCATCGTTACGGTTAAAAGCTAAATTTAAGTCGCTCGGCGGCAGTA
Organism: Bombus waltoni; assembly: GCA_014737395.1. Lineage (NCBI taxonomy): Eukaryota > Metazoa > Arthropoda > Insecta > Hymenoptera > Apidae > Bombus > Bombus waltoni. Next base: position 541 of record JACXII010000054.1, read on the forward strand.
CTTATATACAATATCGTCTTACTCTTTTTTTTTTTTTGTACTGAAAATCTGGTGACAAAACTGGACTATTCGGTAGCGTACATTTGGATTCTGTGGGTGATGGGGGACAGAGGGAGGGTTATTGGAGGGGTGAGAGGAAGGGGAGGGATGAATAAGGTGGGTGTGTTATTTAGCTTTATTTACAATATTTACAGTATTTACATATTAAACTTTTTTGTTTGTCGATCAATTTCGTTGATCGGTGATAGACTTAACCTCTTAGGCATGATGCGCCACTATAGTGACTTGCGCGGATGTCATCTTATATTACGATGCGCCACTATAGTGGCTTTAAAATATATCACACTCAATCGTATTATTAATTATTAAATTTAAAGTATATGCATCATATCTTTAAGAAAAACTATAATTTAGTTATCGAAAACTTCATTCTAATGTACTTGCGTAGAGAACAGCATTATCCGTCACACATTGCAGTGCCATATTGTTTAAGCGTAATTCGCGTCAAACTCTGCCGTATAGAGAATCAGCCCGCGCAAAATTCAGCCGTACCTAAGAGGTTAATACGTATCGACGATACATACATATGGAAATATGTTTAATATGCTCGGACTTTCTTTCATATTTCAGCAAGTTGAACGACGCAATGATTGGATTAACGTTGACCATCTTCAAGATGCGGTACATTTCAAAATAGTCAAATACGAGAGAATAAAGTTTCTTGTCATCGCACTGAAAGACTCCATAGAAATTTACGCTTGGGTATTCAAACCTTATTACAAATTTATGGCTTTTAAATTTTTGAGTGAACTAGCGCATAGACCACTACTTGTCGATCTTACCATAGAAGAGGGTACAAGGTTGAAAATTATTTACGGCAGTACTTATGGTTTTCATGCCGTTGATTTAGACTCGGCAACAGTCTATGATATTTATCTGCCAAAACACGCAAGAGAATACTTATAATATGACTTAAAAACAGTCAATGCTTCTTCGTGTATTTTTCATTAAGACATTTGTTATCTATTGCAGATTCAGGGTCCCATTTGTCCACATTGTATTGTGGCATTGCCAAACAGCAATAGTATGCAGTTAATGTTATGTTATGATAACGAAGATATATACGTAAACACTTATGTGTAGACTTTCCAAGACCATGGTTCTACAATGGGGAGAAATGCCCACTAGTGTTGCATACATTGGTACAGGACAAATCACGGGCTGGGGCAACAAAGCTATTGAGATTAGAAGCGTAGAAAGTGGACACCTCGATGGTGTGTTCATGCACAAGAAAGCTCAACGGCTCAAGTTCCTTTGCGAGCGTAATGATAAGGTACGTGCATGTATGTGCATATACATATATATCAAAGAATATATTATCATAATAATGAAAAATATACATTACGTTTGTTTGTTTTAGGTATTTTTCTCGTCAGCTAAAGGTGGAAGTACGTGCCAGATCTACTTCATGACATTAAATAAAGCTGGCATGGCTAACTGGTGATCCCGAATGAGGCCAAATCTGGCCCTCAAATTATCTTTACGAATAAGGACACAAAATATGTATCGTGTATCGAGATTGATATCATCGCTATTCATGTTAATTCGTTTTTCACTGCCAGGATTTAAAGCCATGGAAAGCAGATAATGTTATTATTGGAGTCAACAACATTGTCATTATTTTGAGTCTTACTACAACTGTCATTATTATCATTATTATCATCCACGTCGTCTTCGTCGTCGTCTTTTGCGCTATTGTCACATAACACAACGGGTGGAGAGACAAGGAAAAGAAATTCGTATCCGTAGATAGAATTTCTTTGTTTCAGTTATCTCTCCGTATATGTTTATAATTATTAACACCAGAACTGTGGTAAATGACTTATTCAGTTTAAGAAAATACGGTATGTTTTAATCGTGTTAAAACAGTAATTCCGGTAATAGGACGATTGAAAAGACAAAAATATACCGTAGCTCGGAATTTATTGCTATATGACGTGGCTCGACAAAAATGACTGGGGCTTACAGTTTTTAAAGGCTTATATACTATGGATTTCCTCTTAGGTGAGGGCGTTCTTGCCTGGTCGTTCTTTGGGCGTCTGGAAATCTTCATGTCAGGAAGTCATGTGACATTACCCTCCGTTTAGATCCGTTTTGGCCTCTCAAAACGCGCTATTTTTTTTCGTATGGGTACTATCACTTGGTCTTCCTCCAAAGGTGGTAATTGTCATGTCAGTTTATATTTGTTGGGTGCAGAGGGTTGATATTGATGAATTCCTGGAATTTGGACTCGTTGTTCTGATGTATTTTTACAACATAAAATGTTTATACATAGTGTTGAAGGGATTATTGTTCGGATACAATCAAATACTTTACATTTGTACATAATAAATATAGATCCAAGTAATAGTGCGCCATATCCAAGGTATTTCAAGGCAGTTAATCCAGAATTCTTTATATTTTTGTAATTGTTAAGGTTGTTGAGTATTTTGGGTGCTGATTCTACTTCATCGTATAGGAGTGTAAAATCTGTATTATTTTGTATAGGTACCTGTTTCAGTTTTGTGTCGTAAGATACTTGCTTGGATATGCCTCCTATTTTCATTAGGTTCGTACCATATATTAAGTTACAAGGTTCTATGGATTGAATTAAACTGGGTTTGTTGATTTTAATTCTAACTGGTCGGTGTTCGTTACAAATAGCATCTATAACTATTGGTTCTTGTGGAATCACAATAAAATGGTTTTCTTGGTATAAAGGTATGAAGGTTAAAGTATTAATTTTGAATATTACGAATTGACAAGTTTTCATGTTTCCGAAGTTTATAAGTTCGGTTGAACAATCGTATATTCCTAACCTGCTACGAGTTGGTTGATTTCGCTTACAAATGTATAAGTTATATATACCAAAATATTTTTGGTTTACGGCTAGGAATAGTTCGTTAGTGGTTATAAAGAATGGGTTTTCTATCAGGGGTGCTAGAAATACGTTATTTTGTTTTGACGGTATTGGATATACTTTTTGTATCATCCATTCTGTGTCTTCTAGTAAAGGGGTAGATATATTAAAGAACGCTTTACTGTACATTGTCCATAGAATTAAAGAACTAATGTCCATTATTGATTGAAAGTTGTATTCATTTGCTGTAATGGTTGGATCGAGGAGTTTTAGTTTTACAATTTCTCCGTAAACACGTATAAATTGAATGTGATTTATGATCTGGAGGTTAATAATTCTATGTTTTCCTAATAATAGTGCATTAAATGTTTCGTCTACCTGGAAGTGTAAATCAAATACCGCGTTTTCTGTTCTTATAACTATATTTGTAAAAAGTTCATTAAGAGTATGCCTCTTGTCATTTGATGTTATATCGCAGTTAAGTTTTGTTAATTCATTTAGACTGTCTGAACTAATCATTTTCCTTATGAGCGCGGTTTGATTATTAATGATGGTTTTGATTTTGTTATTGTCATCAAATAGTTTGTCTATGTTTTTGTTTATGATATCTAGATCATCATTATCTAAGGTTCCAAATAATGATTTTGAGGCTGAACCGATGATATTCAATAGTCCACGTTTGTTTCTGTAGTGAATGCTTAGTTTTAAGTGAATTATGAGGTCTTTTATGATTTTAAGTCGTGTTTGAATATTATCGACTTCAGGTAATAGGTTACAGGTGTTCTTACAATATAGTCTCAGCTTGTGTGTTTGATGTTTTAAGTTTTCATATGTTTTGAATATATCGCCGGTTTCTAATCCTATAGTTATTTCTAGCTTTTCGCTGTATAGATAAGTCGATTTTATTCTTTTAACAAATATGTTGGTATTGTTGAGGGGTATTATACTTATGCATAGATGGTGCCAAGTAAGATTGTCCTGGAATAAAAGGTTTTAATCTGTTACCATGCACTTTTACATGCTTTCTGTTAATATATAGCGTATAATTAGGTGATTTTGCTTCTAGGATTTTGTAAGGTCCGAGCCATTCATGATCTAACTTGTGTTCTTTATGATCGTTGTGTAACCAAACTAAATCGTTAGTGTTGAATATAATTTGTGTACGAATGATTTTTCTGTTTTAGTCGCATTTGTATCTTTCTTTATTCTTTTGAATGATTTTGTGGACCTCTTTCAAGTAAGTGTTGTATCTGTTTTTCCAAAGTTTGAAGAGTTGGTCATATATTATTGAGGGAGTTGTCGCTATGGTAGAGGCCATGTTAACTTGTCTGCCAAATGTTAGTTCGAAGGGTGTGTATCCTGTAGCTTCGTGTACTGAAGTATTATATCCCATACGTATGAGGTTCAGGGTTTCGTCCCATTCAGTGTTTGTATCGTGCATGCAAGTTTTGAGTAAGTCTTTGACTGTGGCGTGTGTCCTTTCTATAGCCCCATTAGAATGCGGATGAAAGCTAGTGGTTTTTATGTGTTTGATTTTGAATGCTCTCTCAAACGTTTCCATCAGTTTACTGATAAAGTTTGTTCCTTAGTCGGTCAAGATTGTTTTTGGCGCAGAAAAAATATAAATGTAATGCTCCAATAGTTTGTCAATTATTGAATCAGCTTGTTAGTTTTTGAGAGAAATAAGGAGGAGATATTTGGTTAGGGTATCTTATATAGAGAGTATGAATTGGTTTCCTTTTTTAGTCTTTATCAAAGGTCCGAATATCCCTGTAGTATCCGATGTATCCCTAAGTATCCTATAATTTCATTATGATTTTCTTTCAGAATTGTTCTTTTCTCTTCTTCAATATATCCTTTAGGTGGATCTAATGAATATATGACTTGTATTGGATATTTGGTAGCCAAGAATCTAAGCATGAATTGAGTATTAACTTTCTCTATGGAAGCGAATCTTTCATCATCTATTCTTATTGATATTTCTTCTTTATTACAAGTTTTAAATAAGGTTTCTAAAGTGTCTAACCATTGTTTTTCGTCATATGTTCCCATTAGATCTTGATTTATTTGGATCAAGGTATGTCTGTTTTTTGTATTCTATATCGTATTCGTATTCTTCTAAACGAAGTCTCCATCTTATGAGTCTGGATGAGGGGTCTTTGCAATCTTTCAACCATTTAAGTGCCTGATGGTTGGTTTGTATAATGAATTTTCTTCCTAACAAATACTGTCTAAGTCTTTTGATTGCTCATACTGTAGCTAATAGTTCCTTTTCTGTCGTACTGTAATTCCTTTTGGGTGGGTTCAGAATTCTAGATATGTAGCAACATGGGTGTCCGTGTTGGGATAGTATTGTTCCTAGCCCTTCGTTACTTGCATCTGTGGTTAGAGTAAATGTCTTTTTGAAGTCTGCTAATTTTGCTAAAGTTCCTACGAAATTTTCTGTAATATCCTGCTAGTCTGAGAAATGATTTGACGTGAGTAGGGGTTTTAGGTTGTTTGAAATTCTTTACTGCTTCTAAGTTCTTTGGGTTTGTTTCTATTCCTTCACCTCTTAATAAGTGTCCTAAGTATTCTAATTCTGATTTTAGGAATTCACATTTGTCCGGTTGAATCTTTAGTCCTAATTCTCTAAATTGTTGTAATACTATAACTATTATATTATATAATTATGTTGTCCAAATATACCAAACAATGTTTGTTAATTAGTCCTCTTAAGGCTGTGTCCATCATTCGTTGGAATGTCACGGGTACATTCTTCAGACCAAAAGGCATTCTATTGTAATGAAAGTATCCCTGCGATATGCTAAATGCTGTGTATTTTTTAGAATCTTTGTTCGTCGGAATTTGATTGAATTAAATTTTTTTTTTCGAATTAAATTTCGCGTTTCCTAAATGATTTAATATTTCATCGACGTTTGGTAAAGGATATGCTTCTTGGTAAGTATGTTCATTTAGCTTTCTAAAATCTTTAACTATTCTCCATTTCTGTTTTCTGGATGCATCGAGTTTCTTTGGTACAACCCAGACAGGTGCATTGTATGGGCTGTCCAATTTTTCTATAATATTTTTTTTAAGCATATCGTTTACTTTGCATTCGATTTCTTTCTTATGACATTCGGGTGGTTAATAACTTTTGATGTTGATTGATTTGTCTGTCTTTAAAGTTATTACATGTTCTGTTAAATTCGTACAGGGGAGTGTGTCGGTTTCTAAGTTGAAGACGTTTAGATAGGATATTACGATTTTCTTTATGGATTGTCTGTAAGCTAGTTCAATATGTTATGTTCTAATAATATCCGTGAATTTATTAATTTGTTCTAGTTTATTGATAGATTCAATCTCGTTCGAAATATGATAGATACGCTTACCATTGTTGTAGAAGCATACTGGCGTAGAAATTCCGTTTAGGTAGACTGTGTGTAGTTTTGTCTCTCTTCGTACCAGGGGGTGTTTTTCGGGTTCTTGAAACTTTACGGTGGTGTTATTAAGTGTTAGGTTCTTATTAGTATTGAGGTTTTTGGTCTTAGGATATTAAAACAAGAAGCAGAATGAGTGGATAAATTGTAAAATAGTAAAAATATATTGAAAGACAAAGTGTAAAGTATAAGTAAAAGTATAAATACAAGTATATGTATAAGAATAAGTATAGTTTGAGCTAGTCCAGATTCGCACTATGATAATCGCCTTTAATCGTTCATAGGTCGCTGTTCGTAAGACACTAAGATACTAAGATATTGGATATATACTGAATATATACTGAATTTAAATGTCGGGATCCGTTTCCTTATGACCTATCGGTCCTTCCATGCCCCGCGCCCCTGTAACCGTCTTTGCTTTCTTTCACCTCTAGATCGTCCTCGGTCACGGCCGGTATGACGTTTTTGCCTTTGACATTGTTTGTTCGTTTTTGCTGTTATCAATTTGGCGGTTACCGGTAAACGGTGTCCTTCATCCAAGATCGTTTCGATTATTAAGAAAACAATCCAGATGTAGAGTTTTTCCTTTTTGAAGTGATCACTTCAACACCCTCCCTAAAAACTATACATCTCTTACAGACAATTATCTCTTGGTGTTTTTCTATTCAAATTAATTTAGTATTAAAACTACAAGAAGACTAAACATAGAGACGACAAACAGATCAGATCAGATCGGATCATATCAGATCAGATCAGATCATATCAGATGTAGAGTTTTCTTGAGAAGTGATAACAATTTCGACATCCTCCCTAAAACTCTACATCTGTACAAACATTACCTCTTAATATCTCTTTTACTCTTCAAACCTAACTTGTGTCTCAAATATTCAAATCTTGGTTTTGGCAACGCCTCTGTACATTTATTTGCCAGTTGCCTTTTGCTAGTTACATTCGTTACATCAATTTCGCCTCTATTGTATGAATCTCGCAAGAAAAGCTATTTTGCTTTAATACGCTTACTTTTTTGATGAAATTTGGGATTCTTAATTAATTTCACGGCACTAGCATTGTCCACACACAGCTCTTTTTTTTCGGATCTCATCGCTTCATTGAAATCCACCTCTACCTTTTCCGATACATACGCTACTGGATTACGGTAAAATTCGGTTTGTTTTATCTTATTTCTATCTCTCAATCGTCTCACATTCTCACTAGTTACATGGGGTTCTTCATTTTCACTCTCGGTACTATCATACGTACATCCTTTTTCGCTTTTCATACATACATCTTTGCGCTCAACAATTTTTGGTAAATTTAAATCTACAAATTTTGCAATTTCTAATTCGGGCTTGAATATTACATCACGGCTTAATATTACATTTCTTATTGTTGGCACATATACTCGATATCCTAGCCCGTCATCTATATAGCCTACTAAATATCTTTTATTGGCTTTTCTATCGAGTTTTCTTCTCTTTTCGGCAGGTATGTGTGCAAAACACTCAGTACTGAAAACCCTAAATTTTTCTAAATCTTGCGGTTTCTCGTACCACAGTTCATACGGCGTTTTATTATCCTGTCTTGTCGGCCTTGTCTTATTAATGACATATACTGCAGTGTTCATGGCTTCTGCCCATAAAAACAATGGCAGATTTGGTTTTGAATATAGCATCGAGCGGCCTGCCTCTACTATTGTTCTGTTTTCTCTCTCTGCGACGCCATTTTGTTCAGGAGTGTATGGGACGTTAATTGTATGTTAATTCCCTGGTTTCTTAAAAAATCTTTAACTTCTTTATTTTCGAATTCCTTCCCTCCATCGCTATGAATTTCTTTAATTTTACTGTTAAATTGACTTTCAGCTTCTAAACAAAGAATTTTTAACTTTTCTATCACTTCTGACTTGCGTCGTAAGAAGTAAATCTTTGTGAATTTCGAAAAATCATCCTTAAACGTAAAAAAATAGAGTTTTCTGCTTGTGGACTCGGCTTCCAGAAGTCCACATACATCCGCATAGATAATTTCGCGAGGTTTTGTCGCACGTTTGATTTTCTCGTGAAAACACAATCTGTGATGTTTCCCGTACGCGCATCCTTCACAGAAAGGGTTACTATCCTCTATGACCTTTATATTTGAATTTCTTAAAAAATTTCTAACGTGTCTAATATTTTGATGACATAGCCGTTCGTGCCATACCTGCAGTGTATTCGCGTTTGATTCCGCCCTATTGCTAAAATTGCAAACCGTCGATACAATGACTCGCATATCTATCTTATATAATTTTCTGCTAAGCGAACCTCTTGCTATTATCCTTTTATTTCGTAAAAATAGGCATTCTTACCCTTTCTTTGAAACACTGAAGTCTATCCCCCTTTTTGCAACAGATCTAATTGAAAATAGGTTTTTCTTTATATCTGGTACATAGAGGACCTCGTTCATTGTGCATTTAACCCTTTGCCGTCCACGAAGGTCTCTACCTCGATTTTTCCTATAGCGTATGCTTCCATAAGTGTACCATCGCCGATCTCTATCTTCTTCGGATTGTCGAGTTTCTCAAAGATGCTGAACTATTCTTGCCGTCCAGTCATGTGGTCCGTAGCCTCTGAGTCGATTATCCAAGCATTATGATTTGCCTCTTCTGTCGTTAAATTGCCTCCTAATAGCCCAATGGTACTGGAATCTCTGTTTTAGTTTCTGGGTTCCTGGTTGTTTCTGCTGCTGTTTCTCTTATCATTTTTAAAGCAATTTTTATTAGTGTGGCCTTTCCTTTTGCAAATAAAGCATCTAAAACAATCCTTCTTTAGATGGCCAACTTTTCCACAGTTGAAGCAACTTGGTCCTCGTTTTTCATCCTGTTGTTCATTTTTACCTGATCGTTTCTGTTGTTCCCTTTTGTAATTGTTCCATTTTGTTACCAGGCCCACTGATGTTTCTTGATCATCCGTATTCCATCCGTGCTCTTCCATCATTAGTCTGGCATTAACCCTGTCAAGGGTCTTCTCTTCCTCTCCTACTGAATCCCACGCACTATGAAAATGATTAAATTTCTTCGGCAACGCCGATAAAATGCGCGCTATCAGCATTTTCTCATCAATTTCTTTCCCACGTGCTTTCATCTTCGCCACTATCTATTCCATCTTTGATAGGTTTTGTGAAACGCTTTCAGATTCTTCCCACTTAAAATCGAAGAACTGCTTCTGGTCTACATAGATTCTCATCTGACTTCATATCATATACTGAGTTTAATTTTTTCCACATTTTATGTGCTGTTGTGCAACATAAAAGAAGACTCCTCGGTTTTCTTTCTATTGAGGTCACGATTAATTTTCTCGCTAATCGATCAGCCCTCAAAAATCTTTCACGGGCAATTTCCTTCCCCGCACCGTTACCTGGATGACACAGATTTCCTTCACATACGTTGATCAGGTCCTCATCTTCCTCCAAAAGTGTATGCATAACGAAACGCCAATCGAGCCAGTTTTCTTTGCCTCGTAGCAACTCCATCTTCGTACCTGCTGATTCCATTTTTGATTTTTTGGCACAATCACTTATTTACTTCGCGTTACTACTTTACAATTTATAGCTCTGGGCCCATAACCTGTTGAGGTTTTTGGTTTGAGGATATTAAAACAAGGAGTAGAACGAGTGGATAAATTGTAAAATAGTAAAAATATATTGAAAGACGAAGTGTAAAGTATAAGTAAAAGTATAAGTACAAGTATATGTATAAGAATAAGTACAGTTTGAGCTAGTCCAGATTCGCACTTGATAATCGCCTTTAATCGTTCATAGGTCGCTGTTCGTAAGACACTAAAATACTAAGATACTGGATATACTGAATATATACTGAATTTAAATGTCGGGATTCGTTTCCTTATGACCTATGGGTCCTTCCATGCCCCGCGCCCCTGTAACCATCTTTGCTTTCTTTCACCTCTAGATCGTCCTTGGTCACGGCCGGTATGACGTTCTTGTCTTTGACATTGTTTGTTCGTTTTTGCTGTTATCAATTTGACGGTTACCGGTAAACGGTGTCCTTTATCCAAGATCGTTTCGGTTATTAAGAAAACAATCCAGATGTAGAGTTTTTCCTTTTTGAAGTGATGACCACTTCAACAATTAGTAATTTTATAATTATATGTAGAAAGAAATGGAAGTTCGATTATGCCGTCTTCTATTAGGGGGCAGTGGGACGGAACTATGTGGAACGTATGGGTTTGGTTAAGGACTGTCATTCTTGTTGTTCAATTAACTGTGTGTTTGTCGTTTCCCATATAAAATGATTTTGGTTCAGAGTCTCGCATATTTACTGATTTGTTTTCTTTTAATATGTTGATTACCGCTCCGGTGCCGACAAGTATACTCTTCGTTCACATCCTCTTCTGTCCCGAAGCGACATTGTAAGGAGTTGTCGTTCATTTCCTCTTTTGTCTCCGTTTGTAGTTGGTTTACCATTGGTGGAGGTCGGTTTCTTTGGCTGGCCATTGGAAAATTTCGGGCGAAGCATCTTTCAGCGGGGTGGCCTATCTTTCCGCACATTGTACACTTTACACTAGCACGTTCACTTAACACTTGGTTTTCCACTTGGTACGATCTCTTCTCAATGTTTTGGTGTCTTGAAGTCGGGGTGGGAATAATCCGTTTTGTTGGTTGACTCACTGTTGCTGAACGTGTTCGTCTTGTTTGATTCTCTTTTATGTACATTTCTATCTCAGAGACGAAATTCTACGCTTTTAGTAGTGTTTCTGGTTGGCTTGGTATAACATACTGGCTTAAGTCTTCACGTAGGTTTAGTACGTATGTTTTTACCGCGTCTTCGTTTTCTTCTTCGATGGCTATTCTTCTGCTCAAAGGTTTGGAGTGTTTATTCTGTATGGCATATATTAATTCATTTAATTGTTGTCTAAAGCGTAGATTATATGATTGAACACTTTCGGTATTTCCTTGTTTGGTATTGCGGAGTTTGTTTCGGCAATTACTGACAGTACTTGGTAAGGATACATTATGTCTAAGTGTTTTTCGTATTTCTTCGTAGTTTTCTATTTCGAGTAGTCATACGCTGTGTTTAGCACTTTCGGTAATTGTTTTTACGAGTATTAGTTTTAACAGTAAATTCTTTTGGTTATATTGGCTGCGTGCATACCGTACATTTTTGATGAAATCTTTAACGCTGATGTCGTCTCGTCCTCATAAGGTCTCGACTAATTCTACCGCATCTTTTGCGTTGTGTAAATCCGGTTGTTCCCTTACGGTGGATCCGGATGGTCCGGGAAGTGGTTCTTCTCGTGCAGTCCGTGGAATGACAGAAGGTTCATCGTCGTCGAATTCTTCAGTTTCCATGACTTGGGAACGTTTACTAGAGACTGTTTCTGTTAGTGTCACGTTGAAGACATAAAAATTCGCGTGGTTTGAATTGTCGGTAACCAAAGTGAATAAAACCTTGAACTTTTAGATTTGATTTTATTTGGGTACATGAATCCAGCAGAATAACAGGTTAGAGTATCGCAATTGAAGTGTGTCGGGCGCTGATTTGGGATGGTTTTGTCCCTCTGGAGGGGCTATCACCTGAGAATTTAGTTATGGTTTCGATAGTTATGGCATGCAGGATGTTTATGAAGCGTGGCTGTCCTGTTACTGATTTCGGAGCTCGTGACACTTTCGTTTGTACGGACGAAGAGATTTTCCGTGATGAGTTTGTGACAAGTGGCTGAACTTTTCTATGATAATAAGAGAAATATGAACTATTTCGATAACTGTAAGTGCAAATACGCAAGCAAAATGCAGCGTGAATGAATTTTTGTGATTTACATTTCAAGAAAGAGAGAGTATAGAGAAAACGCGCGCACAAGAGTGAAAATAGGAGCGATATAACGAACGCGAAGGAATGTATGTAACGTATGTTTTTAAAGTCATTTTTTATTGAATATATTTTCTTTCCGCTCATAAAGATTATTATAATTGACATACTATTAATTTTTTTCTGGAAAAATTGTTTCCACGATATATACATATGTAATCAACATATACGTATCATTGCATTAAGTTTATGTTAAAATAACCTAAGCGGGAGAACAACATTGTTTTTAACAGTAAAATAAAGGAAGAATAGCGATGGACTAAAATGTTATAACTAAAATTAGGAATAAGAGAGATAATTACTAATGTTATTAACTGTATAGTTTGTAGTAATCGAAGGACTCATATGTTTTACTTCTTCAATTTAAAATAATGACGATGACAATGATAATACGACGATATAATATGTGGCGTTGGATAAATTGCATTTTTTTACAACTAATAAATTTATATTAGCAGTTTTTCAGACTAAAGTGATAAGGTGCAAAGAAAAATGTTTTTTTTCCGTTTCATTATTTTTCTAAGATTTACTAGTATACAGTGGCTCACGAAAGTATTCGAACGCTTACATATGCAAACTTGAATGGCCGAAACAATGTACATTACAGTAATTTGCTTCGACAATTAGATGTCAATAGGAAGATGGAAGTCTTAAGATTATGTCAGTAGAATTTGAAAAGGATTCAACAACGTAGGTAAGAGTTATGATATATTCATTAGAAACACGCATTGTAAGTGACTCACAAAAGTATTTGAACGCTAAATATATTATTAAATTATTTAATATTAATATTTTGTCGGACCACCTTTAGCAACAATAATGTGTCTCAATCAACGTTCCATACTGTAAACCAATGATTATGTAAAATTACACTCAACGGAGTTCCATATTTCTATAGTTTTATCTTTCAATACTTGCTTCAAGGTTATATGAAATTTATTTAATTTTTTTCCGATTTCAGCCCATAAATTTTCAATCGGATTTTTGTCTGGACTTTACGGTGGAGTAATTAACATGTATGATGTGTTATATACGACCTATTCTTTCACAATTCTAGCAGTATGCTTAGGATCATTATCTTGTTGGAAGTGGAAATCTTCCAATAATCCTAATTTACAAGCACTTTCTTTAAGGTTATTTTTTAAAATATTTAAATACTTATATTTATCAAGTATTCCATCAATAAATATCAAATTTATGGGCCACTGGTAGTCATGCTCCCCCACACCATGACCGATCCATCTCCGTGTTCACTCATTGATGTAAATGTCGAATTTCTAATTTCGTATTTGGTTTTCTTCACACATAATTTTGACCATTTGAGTCCACAAAATGTTAAACTTTGATTCGTCCGAAAAGATGACTTTATCCCAAAAAGAATTATCTTTATTAATATAGGTTTTTGCAAAAGTCAATCTTTTTTTCTGATTTACCGCATTAATATATGGCTTCTTTCGCGGTACTCTGCCATGAAAATCATTGTTTCGTAAGATTCGTTGACATAATTCCGGGTGAACTTCTTTATGAAACATATCAGCTACCACCATACTTGCGAGTTGAGGTGCGAATGTAGTAGAATTTTTTTTTAATTCACGAATGATAACTTTCTCCTCTCTTCCAGTCAATTTTTTTGGTCGACCTGATCGAGCTTTGTTTGCAAGTGTTCCCTCATTCTTTGACTTTTTTATGATATAATGTATTGTGGACTTACTGCTGTTCACAATTCCGGCAAACTCGTTATATGATTTGCCGTCCTCATGTAATCGGAATGTTATTTCTCTTTCATACTTTTTTGTTCCAAACTTTTTGGTATTCATTTTAAATATTATTGTGCACACTTTTATGTTACTGCTACTGAAATGATATTCTAACATCAAGTGAACGTACCAATATTTTCATTTAGCAATGATGTTTACATTCGGTGTAAAGGAAGATAAAAAACTATCAACATCGTCACAACGTTCGAATACTTTTGTGAGACATTTATCATGAATGTTTCTAATAATTATATCATAACTCCTGTCTATACTATTGAATCGTTTTCAAATTTTACTGATGTAATCTTGAGACTTTCCCGTCACTATAGATACCAAAGTGTTTTAACAAATTAGTTTAGTATACCTCATTTTATTAATTGAAATTTGTAAGTGTAAGCGCTCGAATACTTTCGTGAACTACTGTACTACTTACGTTTAACTTGTACCCTTCTCTTTGCGAAAGGTATTGGCCTGGATATAGTCGTGTGTTTTTTACTTCTAGCAAATAATACAAGCAATCACGGAAACGCGCTCAATATCCGAATAAAGGACAATTTATAAAAGCTTGATAGACGTCATGCATAGAAAAATGGAAGTTTCCTTTTCTTACTACTTACTCGCTCAATATTATACGAATTGACGAATATTATTCATCCGCAAATTCATAATTTCAAAAGTAGAGGTATTCATGACGACGGTCTAATTGATCAAACTGAATTATAAATGTTGTACCTTGAAATTGTGACCTTTGTAATTAAGAAACAAATTAAAACACGTCGCACGTACATATATCGCAAGTGTGTTCCACCATTTAGAACGGAGTTTTATATGGAATTTTCTGCTAGAAATAATATTAATTTGAATAGTTCTATGTATAATTTAGATCGGGCTTGCCTTTCTAAATACTTTTGACTTTGTACCAACTGTAAATTGGAATAAAAATGGTTATGTAATTCATCTTTTCTTTTTTATAATTGCAGTTTTTTTATGTCATTTCTAATCAAATTTCGATTTATACCGTACATCGTGTACAAAATTTATTACACATATTAAGCTTTCCTCTTAATCGTTGGGTAATATTGGAAATGTAAATCAATAATCATAAAGTTGATTTCGTTTTTATTATTAATAAGTGTCGGGCATATTTTGCTTAATGTATCATCGTAAGTGAAAAATAAAAAGTTTACGGCAATAATGTATCAATAAGGGCGAGATTCGAATTTCGAAAAAAAAGAGAAAAGAAAGATACGTAATGTACACTCATTTATTTATTTGTATGTAAATAAATATATGACGTGGTATATGATAAATAAATAATACGTCATACTTATTTATTTGAATGCGTTTCAACATTTTTTTACGATGTTCTTGAAATATGATGGTTAATTTTTAAGAAGCTTTATTTTTAATATGTTGGACATCGAAAGCACTGGAAAACGCATTCGTAGTAAGTAGATGCAAAGAGGAGGACGTTTAGCTAGTGCAACGAAAGACTGTTTTCTGGAGGAGAAAAAGAGTTTCTATTACGTTGGGATGGAAGGAAAGGAACAGGGAGTGATTAATCGATTACGGGCGCGGAGTGTATGCGAGTAAGAGAGAAATAGAATTTTTAGCGAATGCTATACGTATGGACGGTCATTTACAGATAATAGGGATTCCAATATTATTATAACGATAATATTGCTATGTTAAACAGATTCGTGAATTAATTTCGTGCAAGAATTCCTCCGTCACTTTCGGTTCCTTTGGTTGATACTACGTTCCATCCATTTACTTTTACTTTATCATCTTGCACATTGTTTCCCAAAGATGGTAGTGATGATTTTTTAAAAATATTATAATAATTATTATTTCTATAGTTTATAATTGCATTATTGTTGCGATTATTCTACCTATCCGTATGCCATTATGACCATCACCATGCAGTATATTATGATTACAATGATTAAAATTACTACTATTATTACTATTAGTGAAGTCAAATATACGGACAATTTGTAATTGATACGACAGCAGTTTTTTCAGACATCCTTTATATGTACATATCATATATATATATATAGAATATTATTATGTCCCATATAATCGCTTATAATAAGGAATAGCTTGTGACTTTTCAATTTTATAGTAACACAAAAACAACAAATTGCAATCATTAATCTCGAACAAATGGAAACCATTTATCAATGGAATTTAAAAGTACTATAGACAGAAGACGAGTCAAAGAAACAATGAAAAAATAAATTGATAAGTATGACGTAGACACAGTGTTTAGAAATTTTATTTCTCTATAATTTTTTAATTTCTATATATTGACCTCTTCGAGGCCCATATATAAAAGTATATGCATATATATTTGTTTTAAAAAATACACTATAGTTATTAAAACGTTACACGGCAAAAAAATTTTGTATAAATGTTTGTACCATATTCTGATCCCCTTTTGGTGATACCAACCTTACTTCAATTGGTGTCCATATAACTAGCAGCAAAATTTATCAGTGACGTTAGCAGTATTTTGAGAACTAACTTTCTTCTAATACATTCGTATGAATGTTTGCTCACGTAAGTTTAATTTACTGTAATTATTTTTCATTCATTCTAACTAGACAGGAGCGATTAGTTTGACAGTTACGTGTATTATATTTTTTTTATAAATAAAGCACAATTAGTAGTTGCCTATCAAAAATGACATAACAATTAGTAATTTTCGTTAGTGTCGTTTCTAGCACTATCGTAACGAGTTTTATGGTAGTCAAAAATACAAAGATGCGTACATTTTCATTGAAACTAGTTCTCGCTTTTTGTTGTTTTTCATACAATACAAAAATGTTCCTATTATATCAACAGCAAATGGAATGGAGAATGAACAGGAGATATTTAAATCTATGGTTCGAAAAATAAAGACAAACGAAAGAAAAAAATTTAGGCACTTTGTGAGTTATTCAATAACGCAGGTTGATATTTTTCGTTAGATATTAATAAAACTACATCAGATGAGAGTTAATAACATCTACGGTTACAAATATAAAACTTCGAATTTTGATTGATTTATGGCGAGCCAAACAAGATGGGTGGCTGGGAATCATTCTTTTTAATTTGTCACTGACTGATCACACTGGCTTATCGCATAATACTGGAGCGAATTGTACGCAACTTTATCCAAAGAAAAAATCTTTCTTATCCTGGAACTGCTGCACAGTTATTAATGTCGAAACATTAAAATTCGGTAAGTCTATTTCTATTTCATAGAATTATTTCAAGAACTATTCGAGCCCAGCTTGTATCAAGTAATAAATACAATAAATGAGTGGAAAAATAAAATTCTCGTGACTTGACATATACGAAGATAACGTATGATGGCAGAGATTGTATCAGAATAAAAATTGTAGTTTATTTCATTCTATTTTATTATTGCGTTTCAAAAATATAGAAATTATATATTTTTGACAGTTTTATTTCTTCTTAACACAATAATTTTGAACTTTGACTCAACACTATACACAAGAGCTGATAATAGTTCGTATTACCAAGCAAAATTTTTCCCTTATAAAGATAGTAGCATTTAGCAAGAAAAGTTGACGAAAAAATTAGAACTTTTAATACGTTATTGTAACAAATAATTTCTGGGAAACATTTTTTATACGAAACAATTTTTTACTACGCCTTCCAGTGTCGGAGATAGTCCAAGAAACGATCTCAAGTTTGAGCAATACTATCATCTCTTCGATGTGGATGATGGCCAATATAAAAAAATATCAAATATTTTTTTGGCATCTATTCCCCGTATAAATTTTATCAAAATCGGCGAGTTCGATATATTTCCTTTAAGCGTAAGTTCACAATAAATATGTTACGCCGCGTGGCTCACATTTAACCGTTTTCTCAATCGTCCTCTGTCCAAAAGAACACATTTAATTCCAAATCGATCATACTACGTATTTCGTATTTCTCACAGTACAATGTCTGTTCTCAACGGTTCCTATGTCCTACAATATCACAGAAAAGATCACTTTACCATACCTTCAAACATGTACATTGTTGCGGGACGTATCCGATGTCGCGTTCGAGATAGCTCGATATCTTTCGAGAAAGTTCGTTATCGTTCGACAAGCCTGATAAGTCACAGAAATTTCTCGATCCTGATCATCCGATAGATCACATGACGCAGTTACCAATAGTTACGAATGCAAACAAGGTGGGGAAGAGAAAAGACAAAGGGCATAGGAACCAAGATTAACAAATTCCAACAGTTCTCTTCTGATAGTCATACAGCAAACGTCGAGAAACTCAATTTACATTCTTATTACTCAGTCACATTTTAGCAATCAACATCACGATCTTACTTTACATTTGTCCATCGGAATTATCTGTAACTCAGCAATTATTACAACATTCGATACCATTTTTAATGTTTATATATCTCATTGTTATACGCAACGTGCGAAAGGTTGTTGGAAATATACATAGAATCTGTTAATTCATTGTCAAAACCACCCCTAATATCCTAAAAGAATTAGGGGAACGACTGTGTTCGTGGCGTCGATTGTCAAAATCGTAACGAGAGTTTACGCCTCTCGTTGGCGCGTTTACTCGCGATCGCGTCACTCCGCGAACGGTCGTAGTAAAATATCTCATAACTTCTATGTGAATTGTTGGATTGGTTTCAAAATTTAATCTCATAATCATGACAGTTGCGCCTCGTTACCGAGCCAACGAAATTTAGAAAAAAGTTTCGTATAATACGCATAATGGATCGATGAACAAAATTCCGTGGTAAGTGTTCGAATGCTTTCGTGTACTACTGCTTCCATTAAATTTCATTGATTTCGTCAGTGAAACGGTTTTGTGAGACGGCGTTTATCTTATACGCATATTTAGTGTATTTAAGGGGAAGACTTCAAGTAAATGTTTTACTTCTAAACGTATTATCTCTCTTACATGTAACGGCTTGTGTTCCAGGTCCTTATACCTTGAGTCAAGAGAGTGAGAAATATGTCACTGGAAGTTAAATCCGTCGTATATGTCGCGAAATTACACTTTGTTCGAATTTGCTGAAAATTGTGAAATTCACGTTATAACGCTTTAAGAAGATATTGGACGAACGTATTAACGCTTTTGGTGAATCGCACATGTGTAACTAATGCGGATACGGGTATCTGTATATGTATTCGCATTTACGTTACTCACATTTATATTCGGACACAACGTTGTCTCTGTATTTGTCGCTTTCTATAAGATAACATGATTTAAATATCGTGTGGTCCATTCTACGAAAATACCAACTATTTATTGCAGTTTGAAAATAATGTAAACGTTACTTCCTAACAATAACGTTTAACTGTATTTTTCATGTCGCATTAATATTCTGATATGTTATAAAAAAGAAATATTCTGCCTGCAGAAGTTCAAACGTGCGAAACATACGATGATGAGCGGCGACAATATTACCGCGTACTTTTGACTAAAAAATCTGTAATGTATAGGGTGTAAAAAAGTTATTTAGTCGAGGCCATAAGGTTGTTCCATGGATCTGTGGACATCTACGAAAGAATTAGCTAATGACGTTGACGTTGAAGTTTAATTCAAGCCGTGAAAGTAGAGGCCTCGTCATTTAAAACGAGTCTAAGCGAGCTGTTGCATGACTTTTTTTTCACTGAGTAGAAGTTACAGTGGTTCAAATATCGACAATTTTTCGGGAAAAATTCAGTATTTATTTAACAGTGTTATCGTGGAACAGATATTTTAAGACTTGTACGATAGAAGTTTTCATAATAAAGAGGCGATAGATTTCCGTTGCATAGGCCGAGCAGAGCACGGTACCTACGCTTGGTCACCTGTTTCTGAATCAGCCTGTACAGATATTAGAAATAAATGGTGGTTTTCGAGGGAGATACTATTGTTCCACCCTCTAATGCGGCTTAACAAGTTGACGTACAAAGTCGCCAAACCGAATTATCGAAGCTTACGCCGAAACCACGCTAGATCGATTATTTATCCTGGACAATGAACCACCAATGCCAGTTATAGAGACCGTTGAGGGATATTAAATGACCAGGGGATGGAAAATCCATGCGCACGGGGTTACACGATAACGGTGCTTTGGAGTATCCGATAATAATAAGAAAGCGCGATTTTTCTACGTCGTATTTCAGGATTACACATAGAAAGAGAATCGGACGATATCGAATTATCTTCGATGTAATTAGTGTTCTATAAATTTACTTCTGTGAAGTAGCTGGTTTTTATGATTTTTCTTCATTTTCATACAGTATACAGTGTTATACAAAGGAAAGTTTAAAATTTATATTTACTACTTAGAGTAACTTTTACACCAAAAATTTGTCATCGTAGTCACAACAGTCATCTATTCCATTTTACGCATCGTTTTCGCTTACCGTTCTTATTAAATAAGAAGTCGTTTTTTAAATACGTTGTCTCCTAACTTTTCTTATTTTATAAACTTTCTTTCGTCCGCCACTGCTAATAATCGTCAATGTCATATATTGAAATATATGTAATATTTGTACGCTACACCGGATCATCTGCGCGATATTGATGTACATGTACGAGTGTGTGGGAATGCGTGCGCAGCGTCTCAGAGAACAGATAAATGTCACTGTTCCGTAAACATGGCAGAAGAGAATCTAGAAGAGTCCTGTGATACGTGTAATTAGTATCTATGAATATCTTGTAAATCACGCAATAAGTAAATACAAAATTATTATATCGTTATTTCTATCATATTATATCTATCATCTTCAACTAAACTTAAGGTCAAATAGAGAAAACTGACCAAATATGGAATGGTATAGCTAATTGGAGTAGTACCGTTTTTAAAAACCTGACAAACGAATATCGGCCAGGCAGCTATAGGCTATTTCACTCGCTCACTTTGATGGAGAAATATGGATCAAGCGCCTAATGTGCGAACTTTAAACACGTGATGAATGTGCTGATGCAGAGTTCGACACTTCGATACGTGACTATCGCTAATAGCTATCCTTTTTATGTCATTCTTTTTTACGTGTGATTTTATAACTAAAGCGCCTTGATCAATAGGATTAACAAAGAAGGATAGAATAGGTAGAAGATAGAATAGAAAGAAAAATAACTGATTTAATAATACCTGATTTCAGGTATTCCATATTTGGCCACTTGCTTCTACACCGCCAACATAGATTCAGTTTCACGAAAAGGTTCGCTAATAGATCAACAAACTCAAAAGCGGAAGCACTCGGGCATCGTTTAAACCCTATTCAAACATCGTACGAGATTCTTTCATACCAAAGTTAATAGAGTACAGTTACAAAAGCCAATGAACGAATAAAACACTCTCCTTTGAGCGACTTTTCCGCGTTAATAATTTATCACCAGAGCATAACGCGACCCGACGCGACAAGTACTTTATTGAGAGTAAGCGTTACTCTTTTTCAGAGTTCAATTCGCTATCTTATTCGTATCGAAACAGCGAGGAGATTGAATATTTTTCCATGCGATATCGTTGGAATATTTGATTCGGGAATATTACGGTCGAACAACTTTTATTCTGTAAATCGCGCGAAACTGTAGAATTGTTAAAACTTTTCAAAACGAACGACGCACTATTACAGCAAAGCGTCGCAAGTGATACCGTATACGACTTTATCTACGTTTATCTGCGTGTCTCAGGTGATGCAACTGGGCGGGAGGGAATTCTTCGTGCGCAAATAAATTAAAAAAAAATTGTCTCGTTTCAGGTCTCGTTTTCGAGAAAATTGTGTTTGATATAGAATAGGATATTCATATTGGAAACGTCCGATGGGGAGTACGTGAGTACTTGTTGAATTTTCAAATTCAATTTCCTCGGAAACGAAGCCTCAAACGAACAAATTTCATTCTTTTTTTCGATTTACAATGCTTCGTGAAAGTATTCGTACGCTTGTCGTCGAAAACTTTCACGTGCCTACAGTACATCATTGCGCGCGTGTTACGCTATGAAACATTTTGAAATTTCATTATTAACGCTGTAATGAGATGTGGTTCTATTGGCGAAATTTGTATCCAGTCTGAAAATGTATACTAGATAACAAATAATGCGATTGAGGCGTTTATCTTGCTTCTGCAATTCATTCTCTGTGAGCTTCCATCTCAATCAATTACTTGTGAAATCTTATGAAACCATTTTAAGGTTGCATGGTATGGGTCATGGTTAGATGCGTTTTGGTCTCATATTTTTAATGGTAAACGAGGAAATACGTCCTCCGTTAAAAAAACAGAAGAAACGTTGCAAATTACTAAAATTTCAAAAGAGGTGACTCAGAGATGACATTCGCTCTTGTAGCCTAATTTCTTCCTTGTAAAACAATGACTTTGTGTCGAAACATTTTCTTGTATCGTGTAACATTGTACAATACGTTAATTGTATATTTTGTATTTAACAAATAAGATAGAAATTAAGGGAGGCAGAATTGAACGGAACACCCTGTATACACGAAAAACTACTAAGTGCATTCGAATATTTTTGTGAGATACTTTATGTTGTGTACGATACCCAGACCAACGACTATTTTAAGTAGCTTAGTCATATTCAAGGGCAGCTACTCGATTCTTGCTACCGTGCTACAGTAGACTAGAATATTTCGGAAATTTATGAAATAATAAACTATAATTTTTGTTTTGAGCTGTTATTTCTTCGTGGCTCGCTGTCGGAGCGAATGGATTCCTTACGCAAACGAAGCGTGCGTCGATGCTCGTCAACATTCGAAAATCGCTTTTAAACCGAAGAAAAGTCTATCGCTGTCCATTGGTATCGATAAGTTATCTTCCCTCAATCTTTCAAACTTTTACTTCCCTCAAGATGTTCTGTTTCATACTGCAACCAGCGTCGAATGTTCAACACATTTCTGTGGTTGCTGTGAATGTTTAAAATGTAGCGCGTGTGTAACGACGCCGTAAGGGGCCCCTTACAGCCACGTTACGACGGGCCGTACCGGGTGATTCAGCGAAACGAAAAATATTTCACCGTAGAGATTAACAAGAAAAACGTACCGATATCCATAAACAGACTAAAACCCGTTTTCATCATGCCAACAGACATAGTACAAGATTTACCGCAACAGACTTATACAGAAATTCAAAAAATACAGAAAACGGCGACTCAGAACGAAGGTTATACGACGCGATACGGCAGAAGAGTTCGTTTTCCAGATCGTTTTCAAGCGGGGTAAGAAAAAATTAGCAAGAATGCGAACACACACACACACAAGAAAAAAGAAAAAACGTTAGCACTGGAAGGGGGTACTGTAGCGGCACACGATTTTGGTCTATCGTTCAAATCCCACAAGGACACCGCGTACCAGTAATTGTCTAATCACCAAAAACAAAAACGAGCAAACAAAATAAAAAGCAAAAACGTCACCTCGGCCGCGACCGAGGACGACCCAGAGGTGAAACGAAGCATAGACGATTACAGGGGCCGCGGGACGAGAAAGGTTCGATAGGTCATAAGGACACGGATCCCGATATTCGAATTCAGTATCTTCAGTATCTTCCGAACAGCGATTACGAATTAGCGAACCGAAGCGATCAACCGAGCGACAACGAACTTAGCGAAAGTGTATAGTAGCGAGGAGTGAATAAAGTTTTTATACGTTGACTACGAACATCCGTGTCATCTTATTCTACCTCGCTACAAAAAGCTCTGTTCTTCGCTGTGTCGATTTAATTCGAATCTCAATCTGATACGCGAGTATTATCCTTAAAAACGAAATCCATGGATTGCTCGTTGATACGATAAGCAGATTCACACAAAACAGAATTGCCGACATGCTCGCAGCTCCCTCTCGCACCGCTCCTAAAAGACATCAGCCGATTTAAAATAATGAAATTTAATAATTTGAGACTTTTCATGATCACATATGCGTGCTGCACGCTGAGCGTAAAATCCACTTCAAATTTCATTTGAAAGCGAATAGGAAGGAAGCATAATTGATAAACTGGTTTGAGAACAGTCGAGGTACGTTTGATTTCGCAAATGATGTACGGGAGGTAGACTTTCGCAAGTGATGTAAGGGACTTACGTAATTGCTTAATGGTCGATTAAATGACAAATTCCTAACACGAAAGTGACATATCGATAGGTTAGCCGAGTGATTAGACAGTTCTAGCGTCGTCTGCGTCGTCAAGGAAACCAGATTACGTTAAAGCTACCGTATCACATACTGTTAACCAATCCCCGGGCCTCGTTGATGACTGTCTGTCACGGAAGTCTCTTTAGCACGTGCCCCTAAAGCGGCCTGCACACCATCCACATACGCTACTTATGCGGCAATGCACGACTCTCAGGATANCATGAATTTCACGAAACGGCTATCAGTTTCAAGTAGCCCACGGCGAAATATATTGCGATACGTGTATCGATCTTTAGATTTCACGGGACAGCGTAGTTGGCGTTTTGATGCGCTGACGTCGGGACATGGGATCTTCAGGAATATACGAGGTATCTTCCAACGTCGGCGTTGTTACGAATAACGACATTTAATCATGAAAAAAGAGTCACAGAACTTTGCTTACCAACCAGGTCTGTGTTAAACGATTCATGTGAAAATCTCAATTTCCTTAAACCTTAAGACCGCTGTTCACTAATTTTTTATTCAGTGTATGATTGCAATATATGTCTTCTAACCTAAATATATCTAAGAATTGGATTCAAATTTCACTATTATAATACGATAGTCGTGTCTCATTAACGGTGCTGACAAAGTTTCGAAAAGTTTCACGTAACGCGTATAGTATATCGAAATAAAATTACATTCTGAAAGAATGCGAGGAAAATCGTGAAAACGTATCGTAAACGTAAACGAAATTCCGTAGCAAGCGTTCGGATACTTTCGTGAGCTACTGCGTATCCTTGACACGTGACAATATTAAACGACTGAAATCAATACATGCATTGTCAGCAAGGCTTCGATTAACTTTCGACGCGTACGATCGAGAAAGAAGTGACGAAGAAGTATACTCATTGATGAAAAACTGTTAAAGTACGGAGAGAATTTGAAGAGGTAAAAAAAACTTTATACATATACTTATATAACTTAGCTCTCCGCGTGGGTTACTCGCCAGAGGCCTAGGCCACTAGATTTCACATTGCTCATCGCTCTTTTGCCCCAAAGGAGGCCTGGGCCATCATGCGACGCTCACATACATTCTAGGGAGGGGATACACGTATTTGTTCGTTCTACGTTCCCTCACTCTCGCATGCACAATACAAATGTACTATATATTCAAGAAAAACATTTTCAATCTAGATGATTCAGATGGCTTCGATTACTACGATGTATCAGTGCATAGAAAAAGAGAAATTACGAAAGCGCGGCGTGAAATGGCTGGAGGGATTACAATGCTTTGAGCAGCTATACGTTACGATGAGAAGACCGATATTCATCCTGAATTGTAAGAGATAGCAATCGTGAAAAGAACTAGCGCGGCCATTAACGAGACTGCCTATGTACTTTGGACACAGAGATTCGAACGCAATTAAAGAATTGGAAGAAAAGCGGTTCGCGATTGGTATCTTGCGAGTGCTGCACCGAAAGAAACGTGTCACGAACACAATTTCCAAGAGAATAAAAAAAGCAAGACTCGGCCGATTGTGGATCTTAAGTACCGTTTTCAGTGAAGCTGCAACGAGGAACATTTTGTTGGTGTTCCGCGTTTTCTTGAAAAAGTCGCCGTTTCTTGTCGAGCGTTTCTCCAAGTTTTTTTCCTGTTTCCGTTGCCGGCAACAAATGTCGTCGCTTGTTTCCTGTTCCCATTCGGAATGGTAAAGATGAAAGAAAAATAGGGAACGGAAACAAATGTCCATGCAGCGTATATATGTTACTGGCGACGAATAGTCCGAAACCTAATACAAAATTCAAATGTTCCTTAGATTATGTTGCCTCGGCGTGGACAAAACGTGTCTATAAGCAGCTATTCGTTGGAAATGTCTTGGAACATGCAGCGAAAACACGTTGTTCGATGTTGCATCGGCGGAGGCGGCGGAGGCGGCGGAGGCGGCGGAGGCGGCGGAACGTTATTCACACGTGGTAGAACAGAAAAATAGATCGTTGCTTGAGATGGCACGCCGCATGCTGATTGTCGCAAATCTCGAGAAGAAACATTGGAGCGAAGCCATAAATACAGTAACTTACCTATACAATAGACTACAGAAGATAGAGATGACGTGCCTAAAAGAGGACACGCTTGACCATGGTAGATAAAATGGATATGAATGTGAAGCATTTCGATGCGAATACAGCGTTTCAGCATATACGTATACAGTGTATACATATTCAGCGAATGCTGCAATAGAGAATTGAAGGAGATAATATGTATATATAACGCTATAACGCGACCCGTGGGCTACGCTGTCTCAGGTAAAGGTGGTTACGTATGCAAATTGAAAAAGGGCATCTACGGATTAAGCAAACGGCAATGTTATGAAACGACAGATGTATGATCCTGTTTTTAAGAACTGCGTTTATCCTACATTTTACTAAGGATATATTTGCATTATAGATATTTACAGTGTTGCGATTAATTTTAACCCCAAACATATTTTTCTGCATCGGCTTTTTCCATATTACCAAGAAAGTAAAAAACGAAATTGTTTTCGTAATGCGTTGAGTGTACGCTATAGGATACGAGGAGACGTTACACGGCGAATTGACTTTCGTAACTGAAGTAGAAAAAGAAAAAGGCAAGTTTTCAACAAGACAACGCTTTTATTCGTATAGACGCCGCTGCGAAAGAGTGGTTTGGTTTTGGAATAGAATTATTATCCGAACCTGTGGGGAATTGTAGCAAGGAAAGTTGACGATCAGGAGAAGCCAACTATAGAGAATATCAGTTGAGGTCAAAAAACGAGCAAAATCCAAAGCTTAGACGGATATCCGAAACGAAACTTTAAATAAATTGGTGAACAGTGTTCTCAGCAGGTTAATGGAAGTAATCGAAAGCAAGGAAAAATCCACAAAATATTGAAAGAAACGGTAACAGAATTAACACTGAGTTCATACATTTCCACAACCAAGACTTATTTACTTACTAAATCTTGTGCACTCACAGAGAAGAAGCAAATTCGCGCAGTTTGTTTACGCGAATTTAGAATGATTCAAAGAGCAGCCGAAGCTGCGCGAAACATTAATTTTGCGTTTGGTGAAGGAGCGATAACCGGAAGAACGCTGTAATTTTACTTTCAAAGATTCCGAAATGACGATGAAAGACTCAAAGAGAAAGGGGACTGTGTCATCCCGAACGCTCCAGATTTTTATGATCACAGAATACAAAGAAGCTTGTATCTTGCTAGGCAAAGCGTATTAATTCTAACGGATCCTATTTAGAACAAATACATTTATTTCGAATAAAAATACACAAATTAGAATACCACGTCTAAAAGCCGCGATTTATTTCCGAACCATCTAATAGCAACGCGTGACGTTGAGTGATAGAGAGCAGTGCTCTTGTGCTCTTGTGCCGTCCCGCGAGGCTTCTTTTCATTTCTGTGTTATACGTCACAGTTAAAGCTATTTTTGTCCTCGCTTCGTCAAACATTAACATTACATGAAACTTTTTTATAAATCGTATTTAAACGTTACGCCTTGCGTTAAGCTATGTTTATAATGGCTGCGCTTTACGAAGAATTCATCCAGACGTGTCACTGTAACTGTAATCCTATTTTCGGCGCACCACGAACCTAATAGACCTAAATAACTCACCAGGGACATATCGCGGATGCACTGGAAAGGGATGAC
This sequence comes from Bombus waltoni, assembly GCA_014737395.1. Taxonomy (NCBI): domain Eukaryota; kingdom Metazoa; phylum Arthropoda; class Insecta; order Hymenoptera; family Apidae; genus Bombus; species Bombus waltoni. Next base: position 28,245 of record JACXII010000054.1, read on the forward strand.
CTGGTGTTGGCCACAGTTGCAATTCAACACATAGTCAGTGTTCCATCGGAAAGGACAAAAAGCCTGAGGATTTTAGTGGCTAATTTTATGACGCACACTTGCGCAGACAAGTGGCTAATTTCTAAATCGGGACGATGATTTTAATTTTCCATCTCCATGATATTCTCAACAGCCGAGCTTCTCGTAATACGGCACCCTTTTACCTAATTTATCGCAAGCCTCATGTTCGTCCAAGTCTCGCTCACCCTTTTCCCGCCAAGTATCTCCTGTGCTTCGGGCGGACGGAAGTGCATTAACGATATCCAACGAACGAGCATGCTGATTGACCAGTTTCTTGCGTTCGCTGAAAATCAAACAGCATGCGTATTTTCGGATCCTTTTTGGGCCTTGCTAAGTACCATACCAGTGTCTTCCTTTGCCACGCCAAGGGGTGGCTCTTTGAGAAGTTAGGCGACACGAAGTGCGAAATCCTAATACGCTGGGTGAATCAGCAGTCGTATATTATCCATATACGGTGTTCTATATTTGCATATATTCGCGAGTATACTGGTTAAGCAATTGTCTTCAGAGCTGATAGGATAGTCGGTTGTGTTCCGTCTCGATATTATTTTATCTTTTGGGTTCTTGATATTCACAATGTCAGTTTCCGTTATGTTCTGGTATGGATATTATTAGTTAGAGTGAGACCAACATCAACAAATTGCAAGCGCTATTGCCAAGTTCCATTCTCGTTCTTTCAATGAGGGAATTTTCATCTCTAACGAAATATCTATCCACGCGCTGGGAATGATATTTCTTTAATCAAGTTCCATTCTCGTTCTTCTAACGAGGGAATTTTCATCTCTAACAATGCACTTTTATCACTGTGTGTTTGTTGTTTGTTTCGTGCTATGTTTGTTTCGTAAGTATGTGGTAATGATATATACGAGGTTTTGGATAATGGTATTATATATTTGACTAATGGAAGTCGCTTATGTTATATATTTGACTAATGATACGCTTATGTTCGCGAAGAATCGTAAATAATTGTTTTGGTCTTGAAGTATAAGGTTCAACAATTCTATGTATCGCGTCGAACGTTAGACTTTTTACTTCGCGTATTTATTGGCGGGAGTCGCAGGTGCTTACTTCCGAATTAGTTTATTAATAAACTGAACTGTGCTCTATAGCCGTGGGATTTCTGATATATGTTAGCGGCGTTCTAAAACTCTATACGGTTTCTCACACTTATGGGTTTCAGAAGTTTCAAATTCTGATTTTGATGAGTTTCACATTTATCGAGTTGCAGTTTTAAGTCGCACTTCGCGTTCGAAACCCATGTACAAGATGAATGTGAGATGATTTCTTATAGAAAGGTAAGAAAAGCATACAGAACAAAATGTTTTTATTCGAGGCTTATTTGCCGAGAAAATTGAATGTTCCGCTCTTAGACGAAAACGTTTGTTTATAGAATCAAGTACCGCCGATGTCAGCCGTTTGGACATAAAGAGGATGATAGCAAGGCTCGAGCCTAATTTTGCAAACCTGGGAAACGTCGAAGCCAAGGACTTTCAGGCCTCTCACATAACGAGATAAATTGCCCTTGGACCCGTAGCGAACATAGACAATAGCGCCTCAAAAAGGTTGGCCTAGAAAGACACACAATCAATTTCGTGCAATTTTTAGCAGGATCGGCTCTATCCATCTAGGAATTGTTCTTCAGCCTCGCAAGTTTGGTTGAGAAGCCAATCAGTTGCGAACTTCCAAAACAAACACATAGTCTCCAGCGATAATTCAATGAAGTCACACGAATTAGAGAAATGAAAAACGATTCGACCAAATTTCTCTACGTAAGTTGTCCTTGTTGCCTACGACATAACGAACGTACATTGTTGGCGCGTATGTATACAAGGTTTGCTTGAATTCCTCTAATGTTTCATTTACGATAGCTGTTAGTTTTGCTTAATCGCAACTATGAGATACAGGAACAAGGAATACCCCGAGATAAACAAGGTTTTGAATGCCTATAGCGGCAATTTATCCGCTGCTGTTCGCCATTATGTGTTCTTGATGGCAAAATCACGGTATCGACATTGTAGTCGTACGCGTCGGAGCCGTGCCATCGAAGATGATGCTCTAGATTCTGGAAGATTTTTAAGGAATTTAGTCGTAATTCGTTCGTGTTTTAATGGAGAAATCAACCCACACGTTCAAATCGGAGACTTATAAATTTGTGCGACAAATTGATTTGAAAAATCATTTTTCTGTGAAAATTAAATTGCCTGCCCGCCTTTCTTTTAGAAAGTTTCATCCTTTTCTGACAAATACAGGTGTCTACTCTCTAGTAAATAATTCGAATGCAACGGTGTACCACAGTTTACATAACAGTGTACATAATTATTGTAATTATTCCGTGAAGAATCATCACTTTAAGTTTCGTGTATTACCTGTGTTGGCTGGTAATTCAACATGTAGTTTTGACGTTGATAACGATAACGATCATTCCTCCATACGTTTTACATAAAATAACCATAAGATTAATTTCGTCATAACGCGTCGGGATAGTAATCGGCGGACGATTACACATTGTGCACAGAATTCTTTTAACGAAGGCATGCTGAAATAATAAAAATGCAAATCTATTTAGGACCTATAGATATACAGGACCAGAAGGAATAATTTGTTTTTCATTTAATAATTGACGGAAGATAAGTAAAATCAAACTGCGGATAGTACAATGTCACAAAATACGATACTTCGGTATGTACCAAGTTATATTTTCTTATGTTTTAAAACGTGTTTCACATTTATACTTACTAAATAGCAATAATTTTGCTTTCTGCGTTTCATTCATCCAAGACGGTTCATCGTTCAGGATTGCCTATTCTCTGTTCGCTCTTCATGGCGTACAAGCTGTTGAAAACTAACCCGTCAGATGGTCGTGTGAAGATTACGTGTCAGTGTGGCGAACTACGGACCCCGAAGAGAAACAAATCCACGTGAGTCAACCGCGACACAACATTTATCGTATTTCAAACGAACGTCTCCTGTAATTAAATTGCTATGCTTACTGGTAGAATTTCTTTAAAAATAGTTCAATAATTATTTTAATACACGCATAGTCGAGCTTGTTTTGAGATTATTCACGAATTTCATCACAAAAGGAAAATTGGTTTCCATCTAAGAGATCGAGGACAATCTAGAAATTTCAAAAAGTATGAGTGATAGAAAAAAGTGGAAAGTAAAACAGCGAATAAGTGGAGTTATTGAAGTGGTTGTAGCTGCTACTTGTCACAGCTTGTATGTGTACACGTACATTTCTGTATATACATATATATATAGATCAAGGAAGGGAAAATGTCCCATAAAAAGTATTTGAGAACGATTTTTACAAATCGCTTATAGTGTATCGAACGAAAACTAGTCTATTATTGTTTCGCATTGTTGTTATAATTTTTCAATTAAAGAATTTTTGAGCATGTTTGTACACGTACACGCCACTTGTATCTCGTTGAATAAGTAACAAAACTTATTAGGCCAAAGTACAGTGAAGTACTAAAAGAAAAACATTTCAGATGAAGCATTGCGATTGAAATTGAGATTTCTCATGCACCAAAGACGATATGCGCCTATGCACCTTTTAAGTGACAAATGAGTTATTCTTACATAATCTTTGAAGAAAAAGCAAAAAGATATAGAAGGAAAGCCTCTTTTATATTTTCTAAGCAGAAGAACATACTATTCTTTTAAAAGCAGTCCTTCTTAATTTCTTATTAACTTTATAGAGAAAGGATTTTAAACAAAGTTAAGTACATATATTGACTGTATCAAAATATTCAATTACGTGATTCTAAACAAAATATTCAACTATTGAATATGTCACAAAATGTCACAAGAAACAATCTTCTTAATCAATTTGGAATTGATTAACGACTTCTTTACATGTACAGAGTGGTACAAGTAAAAGAAATGTGGATATCTAAAACTATACAAACGGTTTTAATCTTTTTGATCGTTGTCTTTATAAGCTCGAGAGGGTTTTAAATATGTGTGTCAGGACTGACGTTAGTCCGCAATAGGTGCTGAAATAGATATTTATTAAAATGTTTCAATTGGAAATCCGAGTAAGTACTTAAATCAAATATCTCCTCTATAATCTACATTAGGAAACCGTCAATTATTGTCAGAAACGTATCACTTTTTTTTTTTTTTGTTTTTTTTTATTAGCCAGTAATATCAGTACGTATGAAATGTGTAACTTGTACTGGTTCGTACTTAGGAAGAACGTGTTTTTACTCGAAAAGATTGAAATATTAAAATCGTGTATGAAAAATAAAATTTTCAGCTTTAAACTGTTATACAACGATACGTATACAAAGGCAATCACGTTTATTGAAAAAGAAACATGATAATTAAAATTCGTTCTACGCGAATAAACGTTAAACACGACTATCCACTTTTTGAACAAATATCCTTATTATTCATGTAAAGTATATAATTCCGAACTACGCATACACTGAATATTACACGTTGCTTCCTGTTTGTCGAAATAAAAATATGTAGCAAACAAACGCTTCGACAGTTGATCGCGGTCGAGCGATATCGCGATAACGTAATTCACCAACGGAACAGTAATAAGACTAAATTGCAGTAATAGGTTATCTCACTTGTTTTAGCATGTAGTTTGAAGAATAATCGTTGGCTAGTTATCCAACGAGCATGATCAATCTACGTCGTTAATAAGAATTATAAGATAATAATGTAGTCACTCGTCTATTCTTTGAAGAAGCTCGAGCACGTAGTTGCCTGTGGCGATAAAGCGACAGAGTGGTCAGAGTGGTCAAAATGGAAGAGAGAAGGAAGCTGAACGAACGGTTACTTGGCACGCGCGCGATCGAGTTCACGTGTACGATAGAGATAGCTAGAACAGAGGGGAAGGTATGGGAGTAAGGATGAAGTAGAGGGAGAGGAAGACAGAAGGTTTGTTCCGTTGCTGAAGTTAATGGCACGGGAACAAGTATAGGAGAGACTAGCTGTGCGTGTGCAAGAGGGTACTGGGAATCGGAGAGGGTCAGAGTGGATCAGGGGCAGAGTGGCGGTAGAGCTGTATCGATGTCCGGGCGCGTTCACCACCGTCGGCACATACGCCGTGTCGGTATCCTGCAAACGACTAGCACACGCCGTCACCTCTCTTCTGCACACGTTCGAGGCCAGTTTCAGCTTTCTCTTTCACTAACGTTATACCGTCGTTTCCACTACTACCGATAACGGCGCCACTATCGACATCGCTGAAACTGCTACCCACCTTTCTTCCACCTCTACCTAACCTTTCGCTGCTTCCTTTCCACTGCTCGCATGGAAGAACGCTCAACTCGCTAACCTCAGTGTTTGCACAATTTGCATATTACTCGCAAATTAAATGTTTACATTAACAAAGGGATAACGACGAATAGGTAAAAAGAAAAATTCCTTGAACTTTAACTTCGACATTAACGAAGGATTCGGATTCGACAATTTTACAAGTTAACGATTTACAATTCTGCCCGTTCTATTCGTTGATACATATGTGTAATCTGTCTTTCTTACTTTCTTTGTAAACCATCGTTTCGCTTTCTTGGTAAAACCTCGAGGTATCTTCATTTTTGCTATGAAGATATTTCAATTTATTATATTGATCTATCTTTGATAATTTTGATAAGAAAGATACTTTAAATGTAACATTATATATCGAACGCTGACATACACATCTACTAATCTCTTCTGTTTTGAATTGTAACTGTAAACGATATATTTACCCTTTTTACTTTTTCCAAGCAATTTGCGAACAGATCGCGAACCGTAATGAATTCGTCAGTAAATACCGTTTTCGCTTAGGAAATGGTAGATTAAACGGCTTGTTTGCAACAGGCCAGCGTATGTACTGTTCGTGAGCTGTTCCGGAGGCAACAAACAGGTTGATGCAGACGCGGTATAAGAAATATTAAAAAATAAGTAAGTACATACAACGATACAAAATATTCGAATCACACATTTCTTTCTTATCTTGACATACGCTTCCGTTTTTCCATACAGGCACTATTTATTAAAAAAATTCTTGTTTATAACTCCGTGTTATAGATACTACAGCATGCATAGTAGTATGCATAGTGTATACTGTGTTGACCAGAAACTTGAGGTGTTTAGGGATGCTTTTTATTTAGGCGTATTATTATTTCGAGCAGTGATTTCCAAAAGGTGCGCCTCTGGGATAAAACTACGTGCGCTACCACGAAAAAGCAACGGTTTTTTCCTTTTTCTTTTTAATCGCGCAATTGCATTTGTGTTGTAAACTCCGGAATTTGTATACGAGGTGAACGCCAAAATATTTGCACAGTTCCAAAACCACTGCGCCGTGACTAAAAAAAGGGTTGGGAATTACTGACTTGGAGTTATATCTCGCGTTACTTCGTTGAAACGCGTATTGTTTGTACAACAAATATTATTATAAATTTATACACAAATTTTCCTATTGTATTGTATGTTTCTTTGTTTGAATTTTTCTCAAATTACTTTCTAACTATATCGTGTTTAATATTTTTCTCACGTGTATTTAGCAGCTGTCGCAATTGGTTTATACATAAGAAATAGTGTTGTCATGCTGCGAGGGCGTAAGGGAGTACCATGTTGAGTACAGGATACGATGAGTACAGGTGAACCGATAGTGGCGTTACATACTAAAGCTGCAATTTGGCCACGATCAAGTTGCTTCACTTGATTTCCCATTTGTAGTATACATATCAGAGGTTCTCTCTGACATCGCGAACAGCTTTTTTTCAACGATGAGGTCAGCTCTCGCGAAACGAAAGAACATCGCGTTCAACTAGCCACCAATTGTTAAACCACTGACAAGTTTTTCGTGGAAAAACTATTTTATACGTATTTGCTATTCTTTTTTTCTATCATAATACACAAATACTTATGTGGTTGCAAACTTTCGGGATCCCAAACCGACCCGAATCCGTATACGCCATGTACACACGACCTTTGGTATGTGCCGCTGTTTCTCGAGCGACTGCGTGAATGTTGCTATTTGTTACTTGCAGATTGTGTTTTGATGTTTATCGTTCCTCTTCCTTCTAGTTCTGTTGGTAGGCAAAGACCTCCTATGCATGTATGGTTTAGGCAGATGGTTCTTGTCTTATTCATGATTGTTCTTGTTGATTCTGTTTAATCGGTTCATGTTTGTGTTGGTTTTATTATGCTAAATGTATGCATGTCAGAGTTGCTACTGCATGTATGATTACTTTGTACGATTATGTAGTTCTGTAATTTGTATTGATTACAGCGTTGTACGCTTAAACTTCGTGTTTTGTTTGATACTGGGATATTTGAATATTTAACCCCTGTTATGTTGTCCATTACTTTGGCTATTAGGTGTTTCTGTTCCTTCTATTTCTTTCTATTTCCTTTTCTTACGCGTATTATTTTCCAATTCCGAAATGTAAGTGTCTTTGCTTATTGCCACTGTATTTTACAAGGGTGATTTCATTTGTGTGTTTGTGATGTAGTGAATAGGGCTTGAGGAATTTTTATTAATGAACTAATTTCAATGATATTACATACAGCAAATACTTAACGTATAAAGTTTTTTCCTCGACGAATCTACTTAGGATCCAAACATCAGTTTCATCGAGGTCTCTGACCTATCTGGAGACAAGAATGTATCGAACTACGATCCGAGTTGTGTCTTCAAAATCAGGGAAGTCTTCTCCAGACTCTGCTTAATTACTGGTGCCTTCCAATTATGTGTTTTCGGTATGACTATCGTTAACTAGTTTACTCGTACACTTTCTATTTTAAGTGTTATCTACTTCTATATCTCGACTGGTCACGTGCCAATATCTTTGAGAAAGTTATGATCTCCTTTTGTTGTGGGCAACGTCTCCTTTTGTAATTTCGTTCGTTTGATGTTTTTTTTGTTTCACGTAACATAATTTTTTGTTTAAACGAATTCATTGTAAGTTCAACAGGTTCTGTGTTTTTTCTCAATTGTCGTGTGTAGTTGATGTCTTTATTCGGCCGGTCTCCTTCTGCATACGTAGTGTGTTAGTCTTTCTATGTTTGTTCATATTTGTTTGATTTTTCTGTCAATTGTAACTTGTCATATCGGTTTGTCATTCTTCTGAAATGTTTGATTTGTCCTTATTTGATTCCTTTTGTACTTTATGTTTTCTGTTTCTGTGCTTTTATTCTGCTGGTTCTTTGTCTCGTAGTTTATTAGCGTCTTGATTTTCGTTATGTTATTGTTTATGTACGCCTTCGTACTATAATATAATTTGCGAATCATTTTATCAGTAACTAGTTTTGCGTGTTTGTGAAATTGAAATTTACGTGTAATTAGCTGTGTATCGTAGCTTTATGCGTGAATATTCCACTATGCTTCTGTCTAGTCGGGTTTCAATATTTTCTTGGAATTGTTTTCTTGTACTCTACGCGCAACCGTTGCATTTGCACATTTCTAAATCATTGCGAGTACCTGTATAAAATGTATTTCACGAATAAAATTCTTTAAATTAAATTAATTTTAACTTTTGATCTTATCTGAGGCAGGAAATTAGTAGATATTGAGAAAGATAGTAGCTAACGTTAATTAATCGAAATAAGAAGAAAATAATTCAATAAGAAGAATAATCGAAGGTGGGTGAAAATTAGTTCTGAGGAGAGATCTGAGTTAAGTAACTCTGATTGCGTCTGTTCAATTTAAAGATAAATAGAGAACTCGAGTAACACAGGCAGGTTCCTTGTTTTCGTTCAAATTTGATAGAGCGTTTGATCCTATCTGTGGCGGTGAAGTAAAAAGAATTAGCGATAGAAAAATATTCCCCGATCACAAACTTTAAACATGTAATAAAGGTATAAATTTTTTCATCGAATTTCGCCATGTCCAACGGTACTTTGACGGAAATAATTGTCGATATTTGAACAACTGCAATTTCGTGAAAAAGAATCGTACATCTGTCTTCATCTTAAAGTATGAGACCTCCGTTTCCTTATATATATTCTTGAACTCAATTTTTTCCAAAATACCTTTTTCTTACAAAACTGTGTGGGAAACTGAAGTGGCTTCTCTTCCTTCTCAGATTTTACGAATTCAAGCGACTCCACAAAGGTTAACAAACTTTTTTTCGGAATGTGTTTTAAGATGCGTTTGTAAAAGGCGATCTTCGCCTTTACAAAGATCGCTAAAAAGTTGATGCACGATTCTTTTTCGCCATTTTATCGCACTGTAAATGAAAAGTGCACCGCCGGCATTTGAATAACCCAAGGTATACTACTCGAGGTTGCATGGACTGACTTGTACCTTATGTAAGGTGTGTGTGTGTGTGTGTATAAAACATATAAAATAGTAGTATGTGAACGATATTGTACTGTGTTTTGTACGTACAGTTTGATGATTTTGTTGTAATAATGTTAATTCGTTTGTTGAAGTTTTAGCCACACTCTACATAGCTTTCTTAATTTTAATCAAGCATACGTGTTACCATCAGTTAGCTCTCATGGTTATGAGTTGATTTTCCGGCAAAGATTTATCTCCGGCCGTTTTTATTAGCCAGATCGTTATTGCTTTGGCTGTGCAGGTCTTTCCTGTAACATTCTCGATCGTTACATCGTAGGGTCTACTCTTTTTGCAACCAGTTATTTCACACCAATAGGATGGTTAATTCCATAGTGGTAGTGTGTAGTTAATATCTGCGGGTTTGCCGAGCCCGTATGATCGAACCAATTATCCTTTGTGAGTTTATTATTATTTTAAAGAATCGGATTCTACTATCGTAATCTCGTAGAATAATGTTTACGATTGTGGCGTCGTGAGGTATTTTAGGTTTTACAAATACGAGTGAAACTGGTAATCATAGATCGAGTGATCCAAAGTAAAATTAACTTTTCAGAGGTATCATAAATCCGAGGAACGTTAGATTCAATTCTTGAGCGTTTGCTGCAACTTCTATGACTGGGATTATCAATTTTGTCTGCCTGGGAAATAGCCACTATTCGGTATAGCGCAATCGAATAACTCATGTACGTAAATCTACAGTTTTATTCGGATAAACACGGTGCGAGTCAAAATTTTACATCAAATCTAAGCAAATTTATCAGAATCATTTGTTCGTAAGGGAGAGCAGAATTTACACGATGATGCATAAACGTTTGGTAAAAAAGACGAGCACAAATGTAATAATTTAAAAAATTTTCTTCAAATGAAATATCTTTCTTCCGATTACGTGGCTAAGTTAATTGTTTAAAAGTATAAAATCCCATCCTTCACGTCATTTATGGATTTTTAATATTTAACAAATGATCTCTCTCTTCTTCTACTTCTATGCGATACATAAGAAGATTACGATATCTGTAAATAATATATGGTCCCTTATCATGTATAGAGAATGTAATAAAATTTCTTGTCGACAGCTTTCGACTATCTTTAATAATTCTATTGCTACGAACTCTCGCCTTTACAAACATATACGTATATAAGGAAAACATATAAAAAGATTATAATTTATCTATACATTTCAAATTTAAGTTTTCTGATTATATTCTGTTTTCTTCTCTTCTTTTTTTATCACGGACGCATATATTCAATGAATCAATTACGAGTTCGTACTATACTGGCCACGTGAAAGTTAGTGAACAACAAATATGTTCGGATTGGACTTTTGATATCGATATGTACACCTTCTCTATATGCTATTTTTTACGTGATTTAAATTTTGATTAAAAGATCGAAAATTTCTATTCTCGTGTGCTGTCTGTTAGTTGGCAGCTGTTTAATTTATTGTCAATCGGATAACGGTAAAGCGTAAACCGAAACCGTCAGTATATCGTAGTTCGAGGCAAATTGAGACGGTGTATTTGGATAAAACGGATGGCATAATTTTTTGTGAATCTACGCTTGAAAATGTTTTTGTTTTTTAAATTTGTAGCGACACTTGGCCGCTGTTACGTTTCGAATCCCACCATGAACGTTATTCCGAAGTAAGCGTCTTCTCGCTATCGGTCGAAGAGTTCGGCACGCTTCAAGTGGCCTAATGGTCCATGAAAACGCGTCGATCCTGAGTCGAACGGTGGCTTACGTGACCAGGATCGCGGACAGTTACGAAATGCGTGCATGGTTGGATGAGACAAAGACAAAGGGACGTATGAACAAATCGTTGCAGATCTCAACAGTTCCGATCCAACCGTCTAGCAGCGAGGTAGTCCAAAATCAAGTGATCGATATAGAGTCATGAGGTGTACAGAGGGGCGAGACATTAGTCTAGTCCGGCCACGAGCTACAAAGGTCGTTACTGTTAATAAACGTTTGTTATCGAAATTTAACACGCTTATTCGTTTGGCACCCTACACGTCCTATCCACCTCAAATTTATGAAAAATTATTAACAAACAAATAGATTTTATTTTCTGTTTCTAGAAAACCATCTTTTTATTCCATACAATACACATACGTAAGTAGAAACCGACGCCACAAACATGTTTTCAGAATCAGAACTGTTTACGTGTCCCACACATACATTATTAAATGATCAGATATGGAAAGTATGCGTGTGTACTGCTAAGAACAGTAAACGGTTCGCGTGGTTGCCAGTACACTGGCTGTTTCCATACGTACATATGAATAAAAAATAAACCAACTATATTGAAAGCAAATATAATAGTTGTCATAAAAACTATATCAAAACGAAAAAAATATCAAAGTACACTGTGCTGTTACATATTGACGATATCACAGAATCAATTAAAAATCAGCAATTTTACAAGGTATAAATTATTTCCGCCAAAGACTAAATCATAATTCTTCGAGCGGCAGATTATCAGCTTTAAATATCATTTAAATAAAATATGATACAATAAAGTAAATATTAAGAGATATTTATGATATTAGGTAAGGAAGGAACAGTCAGCTATCTACCTATGAGACAAAGTACTTAAAAAATTACTGTCGTTAAACAACAGTAAATTATTAACAGTAAATGATTTCAATCTGGCTGTGGGAGATATATTTAAAAAAATAATATTCGTTTTTGCTCAATAAGATCCCTTTTAAAAGCAGGCATGACAGAATCGGAACGCTTCCATATGTTAAATTTTAGGAAACAAGTCTATGTGGCTGTGGAGATGTAAATTATGAATTTATTTTTAATAGTTTAGAAGATAGAAACTACCAAATTTTGATCACCTTAGATTTTATGCAAATGGTAAGGACATAGGTAAACAATGTTTTCTTATTGCTAAAACAATTGCAAATTTTCTTACCAACATATGTTCCCTTACAGTTCCATAAATTTTAGAACCGTTGATCTAAATACAAGAACAACATTATGGAAATGGACACAGCGTGACTGCCAGTAGCATTATCAATAGTAAAACGTGGATTAAAAGGCCATTTTCACAATCATCAATAGGAACTACGTGGACCACATTCGCATTAATTGGAGGTATTAGAAGAACTGCTAGAATAAAGATGAATGAAAAACAACTAATACATCGTGAATACACTAATAAATCTACTAACTGCGAAAAATTAGACGAAACGCTGAAAGGCGCGTTTAGATCGTTCAACATCCAGGTGCAGAAATCTAACCAGAAATGATAAAAAAGATTTGTTCTATACTGAAAGAACACCACGTTAAAGAACGTAAGATTCTGATTCTGATTATCATTATAAAGATTATATTATATTATGGAGAAATTTCAATCTCAAAACACCCGGCAACGTTATAGGAAGCTAGCTGGTCGAGGTATACAGATAGCAACATATAATCAAACCACAAGTTATCTTTCGCGTTAAATATATCACTATACGTATCACGAAATCGATAATAGAATAGAATATCAGCGGATCATCGCGCGAACACATCGGGGTATCAACCACGAGAAGTTATATCCGATCTGAAATCGATACAAGCGAGAAATTCTTTGTTCGGAAGAAATGAATTTCAACGAACAGCAACATTCAGCGTACGAAGATTATTTTACCTTCAGGAAGAAGCAGGAACAATGAAAGATAATCAATCAAGCCACTAATATAGTGTTATTGATGTTCCATTGACCACTAATTTAAAAGCAATAACAGCAGCTATGCGATAATTATCAATAGCGGGAACAAAAATAAGCATTTGTAACACATATATGTACATAGAGTTCTGAACGATCAAACATTGGACTTGAACAATTTGTAAAGCAAATTTTGCTATTGTTATCGATGTACTTAGATAATTATTGCTCCATTTTGGAATCACCTAAGGAAACAGATGTAGAAAAATTGAAAAATTAATCGAGGACTTGAACTCAATACATTTTTAATTCAGATATTCTATTCATTTCAATGTACACATATAAGTAACGGTATATTTAATGCAACATACTTATTGGTAATAGTAGATTAGTATAAAATATGAAATGGAATATTTTAAAAGACTTTGGTGATAGTGATCATACTTGTTCATTAATGTATTTTGTGCTTCCATAACGATGGCATATCAAGATATTTCCCGATATTAAAGATCGTATGAAAAGAAACATAATTATGTGTAGTAAGAAGAAATTTAATTTGATATTCTAATTCTTTATAGTAAAATCACGACTGGCTTCAGTAACTTGTACATGACAAGATTTAAGTAAATTCTTTTAAAATTTTTCCTGGAATGTTTTTCCATTCTACGTATAACGTCTTTTTCAATTCTTGCTTATTTATAATATTATGTCAGTCCTATTAGTCTACTCTTTTTCTTTCGAATCCACTTATACACATATTCGACCGTTTTGTAATGTGTTAATTATGACAGGAGTGTTTCTACTAATTTTGATTATATATAATACTATCCTTATACAATACTCAGTTCCTTCTTTATAGAAATTATGTATCAGTTTATTATCGGTGTAAAATGGATACCAATATCTTTAGTCAGTCAATCGGAGACCTTTACGCTCATCTTGTCGTTTGATTTGTATCATGTTATGCATTATTATCAGATGTAAATCCTATTTTAGTCGAATATATTTGATTTAAAATGTATATTTTTAACATGAATGTAGCTACGTAGAGAAATGACGCCAAAACTATTAGTTACTGACAATTCGAATAGCTTGGCCTTTTCATTTAAAAAGATTCACAATAAGTACAGTGCATGTTTTGTTTAAAAATGTGTATGTATATGTCATCAATTACCGAGAGATACGATCGATTAAACTGGATGTTATAAAAAGAGAGTCGGAACTAATAAATTGAAACATCGCTATCGATATTTAAAGATATCCAGTTACAATTGGGGAATAACATGCGCATTCTGCTTCTTTTGTATTTTTAAATTTTGTAACGAGAACTTGTAAGTTCGAAACTATATCATGTACATATACATTACAGTGGTGTCTTGTTAACCGGTCGCGTGTTGGGAACTAATCTGACCAGTTAGCAAAGGAAGATATACGTATACATGCCAAGAATGTTGCTTCGGCATGAAATGGATAGAGAAATTGAATGAGACAGAGATACCTGATACCCAACTCGTGATGCGGAAGTTCTAAAGTCAGAACCTCGAAGCTCCACAGTATAAAGGCACTTACAAGAAATGGAGGGAATAGCGACGGCCAGTTAGCAAGATACTGTAGTAAAATTTATCGCGTTCAGTAAATCTTTTTCTTGATTTCTTTACAATTCCATTGCAAGCTCCTGTTTTATAAATCTTCAAGGAGCAAGTGTCACTCGACTAAACGATTAACGTCCAAACTTTATATAATACTATTTATTCGCGTACAAAATTTTATTTACTCTTCATTATCAGATACATGATTACGATTGATTTCACGATTTAGATTTGTTACTTTTCTCTATTTGATTCCTTTTTCTTCGTCCTTTAATTGGTTGCATCTACTGCTAGGTCGTTGCAAGGAAATTTTCATGATTTTCTTTTCTACGAGAGTAAGCAGATTTTGTGTATATGTTTCACAATTAATACTTGTTGGTAGGAATAAAAACTTATTAACGTGACTACCAGTTATATCGACTATTTGACTATATAAATTAAACACAGATCCTGTTATCTCAATATTTTCTTAGCGGATTCCAAATATTTCCAACTTTCTATGCTCAAAATTTTTTATTACCTAACCTAACCTAACCTCCTCACCGATTTTGATACTCTATGCCCTATATTCTATATGCTATATGCTATCAAGGTTACTATATGAAAAATTTTTTCCTTTACACGAATATATAGCGAAGAATAAGTAAAACAAACGGACAATACGCGATAATATAACGTCAATCTTCAAACTGTCTAAAGGCGAATTTGTGCCTTCTCATTTATCGGAAAATATTGTTTTTAAAGTGATTATTATCCAAAGTGACCAGTGAACAGAATAAAACTAAAATAGAGAATAATTCGTTCGTAGTGAAACGCCACCGACAAGTATAAACTTTTGTTTTATAATGTGCACACTGTTACGAGTATACGGCTACACTGAATTCATATTCGGAAGAATCAATTTGCATTTCAATGATACATATGACACGAATATGAAGTACGAAATAAATATGAATTCCTACTATCTTGTACACGGCACAAATATTAAGTATTTATGTTTCAGAGAATATTTCAGACTAGCGAAATGAGTTGAACCAGTGAACTGATGTGAATAACCCGGCTTTCGTTTTTCGTATTCACTGTGAATGGAACAGCCACGATGATCATCCAAAGTGGAAAGGTGTAGACTTGGCTTAACGGTTAATCGACGGAACGTGCGATCGTTGATGGGTTGCGCATGGCTACCGTCTCCCGCGATTAAACGTATAGCGTGTGCATTACCGTGCGAATAATTAGAGCGAAATCGGTTGAAGTCGGGATCAGAATAGAGCGGTAAAGTGGCCAAGCGCTGATCGGGCTCCTCTATTCGGACTGATACTCGCAGTATTCAGATTGCGAAGCAGCGGATGTTGACTAGACCTCGCCGCTCAAAATCAAACTTTAACGCTGATTATTGGACATCAACAATCGCGTATCAAATCCTGCTGATTGCGGACCGAATTTTGCGCCAACGAAATCACAACAGCGTAATACCCTTCCGCTAATTTCCCTTCTGTAACGATAGATTTTCCAGAAAAAATAAAGAATATAGAATAAAAAGACAACGAAGCGGAGAACAATGGGACAAAGAAGCTCGTAATCGTGCGCTTCCTAAATAATAATAAATAGTAATAAACCGTGATACTGCTTTGGATTTTCGCAGTTTCGAACGTCCACTATCGATGGAATATTTTTCACAACTGTGACTTTTCCTCCTTATGAAATATCTTATTTACTGACGACGCAAAGTTCGTCAATTATGTACAGATTAGCCGGTGAAATATGCACTATTGGAAGACTCTAATCGATTTCATGGGATTGATTACCAGGCGATGATTAACAATATGTACTGCGGTTTCATTGGGTTTCGTCAGTTCATCGACGGACATGTAACATGCAAAAGCTCAGATTCAATATTGTTATTAGTAACATTGGCTCTTTTGTTGCAGCTGATATCGTACACAGTATTCGTACAGATTTAGTTGAATCAGTCGTGCTACCTTTAATTCATAAGTGTATGGAAATCGATGAATACGTACTTAGAGTACCTGTAATTAAAGTATAGTGTACAGCCAGACAATAGATAGGGAATTTACAAATATCTCATTAATCAGTGGACTGACGTGGTTTAGAAGATTGCAACAAAAAATCAAACTCGATGCACGTATTTATCAAAAATTCACTGTTCCTTTAAATTATGTTAGATATGTTAATATT
Source organism: Bombus waltoni (assembly GCA_014737395.1). Taxonomy (NCBI): domain Eukaryota; kingdom Metazoa; phylum Arthropoda; class Insecta; order Hymenoptera; family Apidae; genus Bombus; species Bombus waltoni. The sequence continues at coordinate 45,043 of JACXII010000054.1, forward strand.
AGTCGGATACTTTAATAACGTAATAGAATGATAAAAAGATGAAGGTACGTACGTATTTTAAACAAATAAATAGATTATTTGAAAGAAACCATTTCAACGTCGCACGTCCCATTCCAGATGTTATCCCAATTCTACACATATGTGCCTTTTTATTCCTTAACGGATGTATTTTACCTGTAACATGAAATTATAACTTTATCGGACGTGTATGTCTCGTGGAAGGTAAGTTAAAAACTTAAAAACTTAAGCCAAAAACATCAAGTCGTGTCCAATTATGATAGATTCATTGGCAGCGTGGACCGCGGCAGTCATTATGGATCTATGTATCCTTCTTTGCGCAGGTTGTTAAAGTAAAATTGTTTAGAGAGAGAGAGAGTAGAAGCAAATATATACCTTCATGAAATGCATAAAAGAAGACCGCGTTCCTCCACGTTGGAGAGTGTTCTAAAAAAAAAAAAAAATCACATATAGACAACGTGTAAACGAATAATCAAAGCTTGAACATATAGATCGCAATGGATAACGTTAGGATAAACGTTTCTGTGCTAAAAGTATGTTCTCGGATCGAGAAATGTTAGCAACATTTTTCACGCAGGTACGAAGTAAAACGACGACCCAGCGACAAGTCATGTGCGAAGCGTTAACGTCCGTTAAGGCTTGAAATATATGCTTTGAAAGCGTGGACGGACAAGCTACATGTTCGCTCGGTTATTTCTTATGAAACGGCAAAGCATATCTTTATGCTATAATATCGGAAATTTAACGACCTCGCTTTGTCGTCGCTACAAACGTAACGAGGAGCGACGAAATTTTTCGGACCAAGCAGACGACGGCTGAGCTCCGATTTGCATTCGTCGAATACTGCCGATTAAGTGTCGCGAAGAAAATTTTCTTTTTTCTGTCGCAGCTAGTCGGTAACGGGAGTGATTGGAATTTTCAAGTGAACTCCTCTCCTCGTTCGACGAGAATGTTCAAGTGGCGTGCTGCAGGACCCTCGGCGATGAGGGAAAGATCTTCGAAATTAATGAAACTGAAATTCGCCAAGAGTTTCCTTTCAACGGAAATCAGGGAAATGTCTATCGATCTTGCGCCGCGGATTCTCCTCCTCGTCATCGCAATTAACGAATCACGAAGACTTTACTCTTTTATGAGCCGAAACGAGAGAAATCACCGGTAACTGGAAGGAGAAAACGGGCGAAAGGGAGGGGGCTAGCTTTCGATGCTGTACAGAGACAGGGGAAAATCGCCTGCCGTGAATCGAGGCTGAGCGAGGTCGGTCGAAGGGGAAATGCGAAGCAGAAACTAGTTGTCGCGGAAATCGATTTTCACCGTCAGGCCAACATTACCCAACGGAATTCGTAACTTAATATTATCCGACGTTACCATTCGCACGATTGTTACTTAACAATGACGGTATCTCTCGATGGGCTACTCTCTCAGAGAGATAAAATACTTCCTACTACGTTTCTCTTATCGCCTCTATATCTCCTAACACTCTAACGCGTCCACCTATAAAATCGATATAAAGATTCGATAGCAATAATATCGTCCTTTGTTCATTTATATTATGTACGGTATCGTTCGATGATTAACAGTTTAATGGGAGGAATTTTTCGTGAACAATGCGAGAACGAGAAATTGAACGTTTCTTAAATACGTATAGTTAGCTTCAAGAATCGAGAGTGGGAAAGTAATGTCGTTGAACGGAAATTTGTTGCCTTGTAAAGCTGTTTCGTAGATCTTTCTCCTATGTGCGAAATTAATTTTGTTGCATACGTATACGATAACCCGTGAAAGTATTCGTACGCTTTTTACGAAAATCGTACGTGTGCGATACGAAGTATTTTATAACTTCTCTGGCGCTATAATTCCACCCAATCATCATGGTTGTATTGGTACACTTTTAAACGATTCTAAAAATGTATATAACAGTTACAAGATATTTTGTACAAGCGTATATCTTGCAGAGATCAGAAGAATATTTAAACAGAAAATTATCTACAATATTAATAAATTTCAGTATACAGTGGGACCATGTTTAACAATTTTTATACGATTACGGTGACTATTCATACTGTATATTAATGTTTTACTAAATATATGTTCGCGATAAATATTTTTTAATATGTATATCTTTATGTCGATGTGAAATTTTATTTTCTATCAAATTGTATCTCATTACAGGGCTAATGATATTAAAAGATATTTTGTACAACATATGCAATATGAAAATAATAATTTTCTGTGGTAGCAAGTGTTCAAATACCTTCGTGAGCTAGTGTATAATATTTTGTACAGGCTTGCGAGAAACTCTGGGGTTGAAATAACTTATCAATCTTCAATTTATATATCGCACAGAGTATAACACGTGTTAAAAATTTCAGCTATATTAATTTCATTGTAATCCATCGTGACTACAAGATCGAGTGAGATTGATTAGGTATTTTATCTCGAGCCTTTTATATTATAATACAAATCTCTTACGCGATCTATAGATTATAGAAATTAAACGAAATTAGTGTGCTTCTACCGATCGATATCAAATTGAGTGATATTCGATGTGACATTTAGCAATGGTCCTTTCCATGTTTGTATTGAGCAATGTTTGATTGGGTCCTTCGATTTAGAGTTCTAGCTCCCTTTAAATATTCTATTACAAATAGACATTCCTTAAATCGGTCGAACATTGTGGGATTTATATCTAAAAATTCGTTCGTTCTGCAGTTATTCGTAACAGCACTTATTTGGGGAAATGAAAGTAATCTCATCGCATCAAGCTGAATAGATCTCAATCAAGGTCGAAAATAATTCGCGAAAGGTTCCGAAATATCGTAGAATGCACATCGGCTAACAACCGCGCTAGAATTTTTCGTTTCGATAAGTTCAGCTTGATAAATTTTGCAAAGATTTCACAACGGCGAGAATATACAAGTAACGTTAAAAGTAGAGTTTATGGAAATAGAATCAACGACGGTTTAAATGGAGGAAAGAAAAATGTATTAAATATGTTCGCATTGAATACAGAGAATTATTGACATCGTGGACGAGTACTTAAACAGGCAATTAAATATTTTTTATTTAAATATCATAGTTGTATATCGTAGTTGAGTGAAATTACAGTACCAAAATTGTAAACTATTTCATATAACACATGCGATTTCACCATGAATGCCCATAAAACGAATACTTCCGCGAGCCATTATGTGTATTTTTAGGTGATCAGCTTTTTAATAAAAGATACGATCGTGAATCTGAGGGTCAAGGTCAGTTTTGCAGAAACTTTCTGATATTAACCTCCGTCTAACGAAAGGCGTAGAATCTCATTGCGGTAGTCGTGGCACTTACTCTTATAGCACCCTGTACATCTATGTGGCAAACTCGATTTTCTCGAAAATTAAGTTTCACGCATAACTTTCGGACACACCTCATATACTGAAACTGCTTATAAAATATTCTTCTGTCGTGCATATTTAATGTCACAGACCTGTAGTAAACACAACTCGTCGATTATAAACTGTGTCGAAGGAAACAACGTTCATTAAACGCAAACAAATTCATTAATTAACAAATAACTGATGTAATTCGGAAAGGAATTTCGGTTCACTTTAAAAAGATTTTCCTTGTCGTCTGGGATACGTTAAATGGGAAGTCTCAAAGTTGAAATTCATTTCGACCCGTATTCGAATAATTTCAGTAATTGTGTTTTATATTTTAGAGATACTCTTGCAAAAGAGTAGGAGGGGACATTGATATTGATACGATGAAATGAACGAGATATATGTATATCGGTGCTCTATATCGATTTACCGATATAATCATATTTTTCTCGTTAGTAGTACGTGAACTATCTTTGCATCTATGTCAAAGCTATTTTCATTTTTTTTCTTCCTTTTACTAGAATATTTCATATAAATTCCATCGTCCAATGAAAATCCTGTCCTTTATCGTTTTGATAATTTCGTTGTTTTTTTTTTTTTTTTATAAAACGCATTCCTTTATCGTACATCGATTTAACTGTTTATAAGCTTCTGCGATATTACGCCGGGCTAATTGTAACTGTATTGACAGCGAGTTTAACAGAAAGTAGCGCAGGGAAAACAAATTTCATTGTTTATGTTCGATTCGTACAAGAACGAAATCGAACAAAAACCAACGAACGTTTCAGACTCGTATAACTACTGTCGATAGTAGGTATAGCAGATTTTATTAATAGTAGGTATGAGAGATTTACAAACAAGAAATATGTAGGTTAGTGTAACGTGCGTCGATCCATCGATATGATCGTACAGTACGGGCGATGCGAGAGGAATTACGTACGCGTTTGTGGCTTAGCTACTTCAGACGCCCTGCCCCGATTCCTCATGTAAATTGCGTCGTTTCCGGTTGGCGGATCACAACCAGACGCGAAACGCTGCGTTGCTTATGTATAAGATACGCTCGAATCGATCTTGCCTCCTCATTCTCTGCTCACCTTCCGTTTCCTTTATCCCTCTTCCTCGCTTCTTGTTACTTAACTACAAACCAAGTTGCATCCCTGCGTATTCTCTGTCTCACTTATTTAATTGTTCAACTATTCCTTCAGAGTTTGTGCAACTTATTAATTCTAATCCTATACAGGATGTCCCAGCAACTGCTACACGATCGACGACAGGAACGAAGGAATTTCCAGGTCGGAAATATAGGATAAAAATTTGTTCGCTTGACGTTTGGTTTACAAGAAACTCGGGTTGGAAAATTTGTCGAACATACTTAAATGTGGCTAATTCCGGATCGAAGATGGGCAGGGTAACGCTTTCTTCGTGCGAAACTTAGTTTTCGAGAAAAATTAATTTAAAGGTTTATACACTTTTTTATTGAACATGTTCGAACTATATTTCTTTTTTTTGGAAACGAAGCTGGAAACGGGAAAACTTCACCGAAAATTCTTCGCTTATTTTTTGTATATAGGATAAACCATTGCAGATGGTTTTCTCGTATCTGGTCTGATAAATTGAGTTCAAGTATGCTTGGCAAATTTTCCAACTCGTTCTTCTCGAAAACGAAGCGCAGCATGAAGAAATTTTATCCTATATTTTTGACTCGTTCTTTTTTTCTAAGTAGAATTACCCTGTTGGCGATTCTACTTTCTAGTTGCCGGGACACCCTGTATATTTTCTTTCCACTCTCTTATCTGCCTTTTGGAGTTATTAATTAGTCTTTCTTCGTTAGCATTTGCCGTTGGCTTGTGTCGTTTCTTTTTAATGTATAAAATCTAGTTATAAATGTGTGTGTATAAAATATACGTATAAGCATCTTACAACTTCAAACATATAGGAGCTTTGACTCTTGAAGGTTGCAAACACTTGGTCGGGTGCTAATTTAAGGAAAATGAATTACCTCGTCATTAGCTTTTTCAGCTACCTTTTCACCCGAGTGTATCGGTCAAACGGCGCTTTGAGTGTAAGTTCATTTTTGTTCACTAATTTTTTAAATAGACGGCAACGCTAACTGCAGCTTCTCTTTGCTTATTGGCAAGAGCAAATTACTTAAAGAAATCGCTTCGTTCCGATCTCGAAAGAAGAAGTCGAGTGTTTCTAAGAGCGTCCAAATAGCCAAACGCAATCAGTTGCTTGCAAATTGTTCGCTTTTCGTTCCACCTTTAAGAATATTGTGCGTATACCTCAAAACCGCACGTAATCGACGATACTACGCCGTTTAATTTGACTTGTGTTATTACGGAGATTGTTAATCGTACTATTTTAGCTATATGCGAAATTTGTTCGTTTCCACTCTAAATAGTATGAATATTCTGTGTAAGAGTATCAGGTGTTGATATTATCGTCGGTAACGTGGTTTTTCTACACCGTTAGCGCCTAAATATTAAATGCTGCCTTCGACATAAAGTTGAAACAGTATCAATTACACACGTGTGTTTAATTCTAAATAGATGTCGAATCCAAACGTATTGAAATTAGGAGGCTTTAAAATTTCAAGTTTAGAAAATATTATAAATATTATAAGTAAGATTTTTGATATCATATTCGGAATATTAATCTGCAATAATTACGTCAATGGCTACTAATACTAATATTAATACTAATAATATCAACGCGTCAATATAGTCAGAGATGTTAGAAACCGAAACTAACAAATTTCGAATGCCTAATAACACAGTGTTTGATATGAAATTTTGCTGTTATTATTTTTTTTTTTATTCTACATTATTCTCTACGACAATTTAAAGTAATTGTTAATATTTCAGAATTTAACGACTTCATCTTTTGGTAATAAATAATTATATGTTTAACGTATAATTAATAAGAATCTATTGCAAGTAGCAAAGGTTAATAATGGAGTAAAATTATTTTTATTTAAATGCATATTTAACATTTCATTAGATTATATTCGCGCATAATACGCATGTATGTGTAAGAAATTATCCTGCGAGTGTGTTATTATTATGATTATTGATTAGTGATTATTATTATGAAATAATGTAATATAATTGAATACACGTGTTTCATATGGAATTTATGCTTCATGTACGTTCAATCATTCATATACGTTCTTCATGCATTCATATATTTTACCAGCTTCTATTTTTACAATTAATAAATTTTAAAATTCATCGCACGATGTTAGGTCACGATGTATAGGACGCATGATATTCAGATAACAACATATAAGTTGAGTCTCTTCCACATACATCTACATATAATCATATAGTCATAATTTCGCTATGATATACATGTATTACATGCTTGCGTGTCATGAAACGCAAATGCACATTCCTCATAGGAACGCATAGTTTGATTTATACTCTAACCTCAGTAGTGTTTCATGTTATCAATACTGCATATATGCATAGAGAAATACTGCGAATCGCGTGATCTTACCAATGAAAAATTACGTCTCTGTTGGAACTAATTTAATTTTTCTCGTTTAATTATACACATATGTATAATTAATGCATGTAAATGACTAATTTATATATCTGTAATTATTTTATTGCTCTATTTGCACTTAAGTGTTTATCAATATCAATGTAATTGTAAGCTACATATACTCTACAGAATGTTCGGTAGCATTATATATATAATTATACAATATATATATTTACATTTTAAGTTTAAATGAGATATGCCTGAGGTCTACAGAAATGAATGTAGCTCAACCTACACGTATGATTTAGATACGATGTCCTTCAAAGCCAACAGTGCATGTCTGACAGCTGACCTGCACTTTGTAAAAAAAGAAAGAAAAATTGGAGATTAAACATTAAACCTGCTTACTCGTAAAAATCCATAAAAGAGTATCAAAGTCTATGCCATGTAATTTCCCAGTGGAGAGGATTAATGTCATTGACAGATCACTTTGTCCACATAATTGCAAAAATAAGGTAATAAACGTATACTATACAGGGTAATCCTGGTTTTATCTGTAAAACAATGCCTCAGTGGGTCTCACGAGTAAAAGGAAGAAAAAAATGTCGTACAAACATAAATTCATAAATGCTTCACTAAAAGATCACAACAGAAATACGAGATAACAATGATTCAGTTTTTCATTCAATAGAGCATAGAAGCAAATTGGCGATATTGTTAGTTCCATTTTAAAGCACTTGCTGTTTTTATGAATATTAATATCTATGAATTTATCACATTACGAATTTTTTGCTGGTTTCCGTTAACTTTTAATGAATGCATCATGAATTTCTCGTATAATGTAATACCTAAAGCGTATTAGTCCTTGCCCGATAAGCCGAGAAAAGTTTAAAATTCCATTTACGAATAAAAATTCGGTTACGTGATATTTAGTGGCCAAAGACTTTCGCCGTGAAGAATGTTAATAACCTCCATCGTTAGGATTAATCCGCGTTCAAGCATTACGTTAAATAAAAACACGTGTGTTATTTCCTATATTCGTAAAAAATTTTCCAACATCTTATTTAACAAATTCTTTCAACCTTTATTTTTATGACATTTTTTCTCACCTTAACCCATGGAGCATGTCAATTGTGTTCGACGGGGAAAAATTAAAAACATCCTGTATATATAAGTCACTGAAAAATATGTACTTATCGCGCGTTATATTACTCACGTATACTCGCGCACTTACGAAGTAAAAAATAAAATCTTGGACCGAATATCGGTATCATTGCGCTTTATCTCTCCATTCATATCTCATCGAGGCAGAGTTAATACAAACCATCCTTTGATAGTAAGCCAGAATTTTTTCTAATCTATTGCCAATTATCAATACAGTACCGTAGCTTTTACTTCAGTATTTAGAAATTTGGCAATTCATATTCGTTCGTATCGATTTAATTTATTTCCGTCGAACGATTCGTTGTTTATGAATTTTGCAGATTCTTTCAATAATCTGTGAATTTATTGGAACGATCGCCACGTGAATACAAAAACCATCGTTTCTCCTCATTTTTTGCATTTACTACTTTATTCCGACCTATATNACGTCTCTCGTTATTTAATCTTTCTTTCTACATTAGCTCTCTTACATTTCAAGTTCTAATTATTTATTGCTCATCCTAATCTTAGATTAAGTCAATTAAATAATTAATTTTAGGCATTGTCTTCTATCTTTTTTCTTCTTTCAGTTAACGTTACTCCTACTTATTATACGACCAACACTACACAACATGTATCGAGCAATTAACGATATTGGAAATGATCAAATCTTTTCGGGAGTATGTACATACTTGGAAAGATAAAAAAATATCGAAGTGAATAGAATTTCCATAAACAAATTATAAAAAATCTAGCAATGTACCTGCACCCAAGTAGAATTAAAAGTACGTATAATATCAGCGAGCGCGATAAGAGATATTACAGCTATTGATAAATATATGTATATATATGTATATCGTGTGAAACATTTAAATAACATCGCCCGAAGATTTTCGATATTTTGTTTAGACTAGATATCCTGAAGGCGATAAGTGTTAGCGGTCTATCTTTTTATTTTATTACAGAAACGTAGATGGTTCTTTGTCGTTAAAGAAAAACGATATAACAAAAAATTATGAGCAGTTTATTCGTTATTTAAAAGCGTAGTTTTCATCACGATGAATCTCGAGTTACGTATTCCTTCAAATATGTCAGTATTTTCGTTATGAATCACCAAAATAATTCTTATTCGCTTTTTTATAATGGTAGGATTGTATTGCAGCGATAAATATTGCAGAATGGATAGGTTTGTAGAATAGGATTAGAGAAGGATTACGAATACTCAACGATGAAATATTAAACACAATTTTGTTGTTTTAGACTATTGTTACATTTTACTTCACAAAATATTGAAATGTTGAAGAGTCTGTACGTTTGGAAAGTTATGCTTACGCATATTTTTTTCGTGTCACAATAGTTGAAGAATGACGCTGGTATACTCTACTATACTCTTTCAAATCAAACACACTGGAATTTCATATATGGTATGTAGAGCGTGTTTCACACAAATTCGATTGAACGCGTTCATCGAGGATAATTTTGTTGATTCATAATAATACGAATAGAGGAAAAATGAGTGGAATTTGGGTAGAGAAATGTTGCATTTAATAGATTATTTCTTCTTTTATTATAATCTTACTAGACTCCAAGATCACTATCACCAATCACCAATGACTTGATCATAATGATTTGGTCACGATCAATTTATTGAAACAGTCTTGCTTTGTGTTTTTGCACGTGTGTTTTATATTTTAATGCGCTTGATCTTCATCTACGAGACTTTCCTTAACGGTCATTTGTCTTGGTATTTAATAGACGAGAATACCACGCTTTTGAATACCACGATACGTAATTAGTATTAATCCGGAAATCGATAACTTCGGCTACAATTAGAATACCAAACGACATTAATAACAGGCTGGCGAATTTGGTTGTTATTAATTGTGCATGGCAAAACCAAGGTGGTAGCCACGATGGTCAGATATCGGTACGTTATAACGTGTTATGCATAGAACGTTTCCACGTGTTCGCACTTTTGCACAAGCGAATGAAGCAATTTGATCCCAATTAGCGAATCTCGAATTAAATCCGCAATAACCACTAATTAAAATTGTCGTATTATTAAATTTCTTTCCTGTTTAATGACAAAGTGCGTGTACGTACGCGTATACGTATACCTTGCATCATACACGTTGTGGCTAATGGCCAGATGAGCGCGCGAGAGGAATGTTTGCACGTAAGAATAGATGAAGCATGCTTCGCGAGGATACTGCGAAGTGGAAGATTTTAATGAAAATCGATGAGGCGCATGGTCGCAAGTATATATAGGCTCGCGAAACTATTCGTACACTTGTTGGTGTCTTTTATGAACATATTACGCGCGTCGTACGAAACATTTTGGAATGTCGTTGGTACTGACACCTAACTATCACGGTTGTGTTGATAAAATCTTGAACGATTCTGAAAATGTATACGGAAGTTAAAAGATATTTAGTACGCTTATACAGGATGAGTCACATAAGACGAGTACAAAAGAAAAAAAGTTATTTGGTTCCGAAATGGCCATTATTTCGTGACGAAAATTTATATCGTAATACGCATAATATGCAGAAAAATTGTCTATAACAGGTGTACGAGTATTTTTGCAAATGACTATAAATCACGAGAGAATTATAATGATCAGCATAAAGACTGAAAATCTGAAATGACAAAATCAATTAAGCGCTTTAAATATTGACTCTCGGATAAAGAGTTATTTCGATGAAAAAATAAATAGCTGGCCTGAAAATTCGAGAGTACATACCTATTCAGACTTACGGACGGGACAAATGAAATTAAAGTCCGGTTATAGAAGGGTTAAAGTAAAACTAACATTTATTTGCTGAGCAGACTTTCTTGCTAGTTATTTAGACCGTTACTTCTTTTTGAAGGGAATACTGACAAGGATAATAGAATTACGGAGAATAAATCACTTTCAAAATAGATACATCGGCTACAAGAAGTATTTGCACATCATTGTATTTATTGCGGCATTTAATATATTAATTAGTTAGATCCACGTAGGTATATTGAATTTTGCTTCACTTTTTGTTGGTAGCACTTTTAACGCCATAATTATCTACGGAATTATATTCTTAGCTATATGTACCTAGATAATGGATTAATACGAGACGTTTTATTTCTGTCGAATTAAAGTAATGTAACATATATATATATAGGAGCGTAGCCGCATACACGCACACAACTAAACTATTTATAGCTGACTCATTCTGCGAACACTTTGGTTTCGGTTTTCGATCATTCTAAATTCAACTTTCCAATTAGACTAGTAAACTGAGCGTAATTACTTAATTATTTTTAAATCATTGCTTAAGCGTGCGAATACAATTAATAAACGCAACGTAATTGTAACTACAAAATAAATAATTAGTAGAGAAAATAATTACAGAACTCGAACTGTATAGGATAAAAATTATTTGAACAATCGAAGCAAGTTTCGTGTGTCAATGTATCTCGTAAGATATAATATCTTATAAGCAGACTACGGATTTTTATACAGGAAATTTGAAAGTGAAAAATTGCGTAGAACGCAGCGCATAACGTAAAGAGATATATAAAATATACAACGTATAGCGTTTTCCATGACACTTTATATGTAAAACAAGTTTCTACCGAGGTTCTATTTTTCTAGCGATGTTCTTGAAAATATGAATTACCGCAAAAATCTACAAACCGTTTGTATACTATAGTTTTACTATTATAATTCTCGATTCAGCATCCCTATCTTTGTATATAATTATAACAATTTTCTAGAAAAATTATCACAACTACGCATCGAAGGTAATGATACTTTAGAAAAATATATTGACACATAAATTCACTTAACAAATAGATATGTGTAGCTTGTTTGTTCCGTTATAGATAACATAGATTTTTTATAATACTTTTTATTTTATTTTATCTTTTTTTGTACGTAGCAGAATTCAGCAATATCTAACGTTTATTCATACATGCTGCATTTGAAATAAATTTTGATTCCATAAAAAGTCGATGGGGCGAAAGTGATGCGTGATTTTCGATTTTCAGATATCGTTCATTGGATTTATACATACGATAAACAATTGCTTTTAATAGCATACACTTATCGTTTTGAATAAAAACATCGTCGTAACCTAACTGCTTATCCGTTAATCTGTCAAACTTAAATACATAGTTGTAGTGTGTAAACAATAATTATGTACACAGAATAACAAAAAAGATTAACGCCACAAGTGAAATATATTGATAGATGAAATAGTACACTTTTCATTTATTTTCTTCAAAGCAATACTTAAGAATATACTCAACACTCGTAACCTGTCTATGACGATCGTATAATCGTTAAAAACTTTTCGAAGGTTCGTACGATTGAAATCTACTGGTGGAATTTGATAAATACTGAATACGGATTTTGAGAATGTTGTATTTTTAATTTCAGTTCCTACTTCGAGAGGAAACAGATACTGATTGGAAAAGTTAGGAGAATAAGAAACAACAATTAAACAAGAACACTTTGGAAGGATCTTCAGGAATCTCTTTCATAATCGAAAAACGTTGTTACAACTTTAAAGCGTATCAATAATGCAAATGAAACGTTATATAATAGTCAGCCTGTGGAATGGGTGTTAAAATGTCATCACTTTCAAATAAACTAGTTGTTTGTTTCAATAACTCGGAAACGTTTTAATAACTTCCGTGCAAAAATCGTTAACCTTTGCTGTTTCATTATAAAGGCTGTCATGCAGCCATAGTTCAAGTCTCGTAGCTTCGCTGACCAACTGTGTGAACCATCAGAAATATAGTGGGTGGGGGGGGGGGGGAGAGAGATAGTCAATGTTAAAAAAGGATCGAAGGCGACCACTCTCTATAAATGAACAGTATAGACGGCTTAAATAATTTGCAACAGTAGTGCTGTGCAAATGCGTGTAAACGTAGAGTATATGTTTGCAAACTGTACTGATCCAACCGCCGCATTTGTGTGTAATTGACGATTGTTTCACCACTTTAGCGATTAGCTTCTCTTCACGTCTGCAGATGGTCCACCGCGCAGCCAGCATCACCTACTTTGTTGAGTTGAAAAAATACAGTTCGCCAAATACGTGCATATAGCAGAAAAACAAAATATTGACTTTTTTTTGGAATGTCGTTGTTAAACGTGTCAACGTGGATTTAATTACGTTGTTTTGTACCTAACCTAAATTTTTTAAAATAAGACTATAAAAAATGTAACTAAATAAAAGTGACTAAATAAATGTAATGCAGCAGAAAGACCATAGGCGCTTCATTAAGAAGTTACGATAAAAACACAAAACGCAAATCCACGCATAATTACGTATTATCGATGCGCTACTGAATCTATCGTAAACCTAATTTCCTGGCGATTTTTTCTCATTTCTTCGCGTGTAATTGTCCTTGCTGTATTTAATTCATTTCATTTCACATTAATACATCTGTATTTTAAACTTCCTAGAATCGCGCACAGAAGTACTAAACACACGTATAACTTATACCGACACGCATCATGAATATTGTGTATCTTAGATTTCAAACTTTCACGATGGGATACCGTGATATCGGTCTTTCTCGCACAAGTGCAAATGCAAATGCGATACGATTGTTAGCGAAAATCCAATATCACGACGCTATGTATCTCGTCTTATGCTGTATCAAACTAATCGTAGAAGAAAGAATACCGACGCACGTACTTGTCGCGTTTGTATAACCTATGATAAACTATATAAATCTATAACTTCTTAACCAAGCGTTTATGGATATACATATATTACAACGGCAAAGTTTGTACATCGAACTGCAGGACAATAGTACGCATAGTGTGATTAAAGCGAAGTATTATAGAAATAGAGCTTTGCTATTTTTCAAGATACACAAGATACGTTTTAGAAGAAGAACATAAAGATTATGCAAAAGTAGACGACTAGACAGAGAAACAAGCTGATGGGAAGGAGAAGCGGGCGGGGCAATGACGAGACGGAGTACCAGAGGTAAATTTATTTGCATAGGCCCCTTGAGTCTCTTTCGAGCGGAAATACAACTAATTGGATTCCCTGGCATCAGCGTATGCTTATATATGTGATCCTAAGTGTGTATGTTCAAGTGAATTGCTCCTTTTTTAGTCAAAGTAGAAAGAAGCTAGGAGGACCACCAAGAAAAGTACATTGGCTAATGTAATTTCGTCTGTATGCAGTAAGCTCGCGTGCCTTTTTCTTCCTTTTCTTTTCTTGTCCTTTACTATTCTATCTCCTTTTCTGTATATTCGTTTTATCCCTTTCTCTTCAATCCTTTTTACGCCCGTCGACTGGTCCAAAATTTATTTTTCTGTACGAGAGCTTCGCAGAAATCGTGCTAAACTCCCAAGACCTGGTACAGATTTAAGCATACCCTAAGGTTTCTTTCGTTTGTTTCTTTTCCCCCCTTCATTTCTCTCCTCTGTGCTATTTTCACTTATTTCCCAGGTCTTTCAGTCGTCGCGCATTTGTTTATCATTTTAACGTTGCGCGTTTAAACGAATTTCGCTTAGAATATCTGCCGAATTGTTTCGATCGTATTTCCTGATTTACGTGCAATTGCAGTAGCTTTTTGCAGTGAATCGCTCACGCAGTGACTGTTATGGCTATTGTGAATGACATTTTATTCGCCAACAATTTTTTCTGAATAAATAAACTTTTACAAACGCGAGAAACGTAGCTGGCAACAATAATTTTCGTGCGACATAGTGAAAAATATTCTTCGTCGCTCAGTTATTAATGAAAATCAATGGGAAAGGATTTACTCTCTATACATAAAATTTGCTGTCAATGTTAATATTCTTCTGTTAGATTTATTTTCATATACCCAACGAACAAGTAATTGCACAAACTACATAATAACATAATAAATAGTTGCACAGTAGATATATAGTACATACAATGAAACATTAGAAAAACGAATTAGTACAGAAATGTGTTGTTTTAATCCTACTGTATATAATGTGATATAAATAATTAAATTATGTGATAAATTTATTGTTTCATAAGATTTTCTTCGAGTATGGTAAAACTTATAAGGAAACATTTTTGTTATGCATAAAAACAAGCAATTTTTACGTTTAGCTCATGTTTTCGAACCTAACGATTTGCGAGATAATTCGTGAAATATATTTCCAACCATCAACTTCTGTTTCCATGCATGTGACACAAACGTGTGTTAAATATTTGTTCACGAACACGTCATACATAAGTTTGCGCTTGAGAATGTTCCCTTATTAGACGAGTATCGTATGGCAACCGCGTACACATAATTATCTGTCTTACTTCGTTTTGTCTGCCATCCTTTATTTCAATTTACTTTATGTTATCGTTTTCACATTGCAGAAGGTACTTCTTTAAGTCACTCCGTTCTACGGAATCACGATTAATCCGAGCGTGGGTGAAGTAGATCAACACCAAGCTGGTGCAAACTTTTAACTATCAAGGAGCTGGAGCAGGAAAGCGGTAAGAAAGTTTTCGCGGAGTTCGTCTATCCGGTAAGTTTCGAGAGTCCGAGATATCGTCGAGCCATCAGCTGCCCTCCTGCTTCTCCACTCAACCACCTTCTTCTACTGACGCTTCTCCTTTCCGTTTCTTCCCCTTACTATCGTGTCCTTTCGAAAATTAAATTTGTGTAAAATACCTAGAAGAAAAAAAGCTGTAACGCTTGTTCTTAATGATTTTATACTTGGAAATTTGTAAACTCATCCCGACGCGCGTAACAAATTACTTCATAATATTTCGCTGTCCTCGATTTATTCAAACAATATCAAGGCTTTCTTTTCTTTTGAGATCCTTCTTCGCGAAAAACTATTTTTATTAATAGAGATCATACAATTCTTTCGTTTTCTATCACGAAAAGATTATCTTAGATTGACTTGCACGCTTAGATCACAGTATAGCTTGTTTTGAAGAGTCGATCAAACGATATAAAATATCATGCAACATTTAAACTTGAGCTCTTATATTGTTTGATCATATTATTGTATTACGTGAAATTTTCTGTTTTGTATATAACATTGTATATATCGTATATTATTAATGTATAGCTTTCTATCTCTCTGTATTATACCATATGTAAATTGCTAGTTCTGTAACACATAGGGATAAGTGAAATCCTTTATAATTCCGTAGGGGAGACAATAAAGAAGTCTATCTGATTTGCGATATGCGGAAGTTTATATGTTCTCTTTCTGAAATATATGTTTAATAAGAATAGAATGATGTTGTTGCCGTTCTAAATAATAAATATATCGTAATAGATATAGATATAGTCGGAGTATTTACATTTTCGTGTAAGTAAAGTAATGTACTTTTGTACTCGACGAATTCATGTCGTATTGAAATACATCGTAATAATAAATGTTTATACAGATCAACAGACTTTCTGTTATTTAGCAATGTAACGGCATTTGGCCGCTGTTACGTTTCGAATCCCACCATGGACATTATTCTGAAGTAACTGTCTTTTCCTTATCGGCCGAAGAGTTTGACATACTTCAAAAGGCCTAAAGGCCGATGAATATGCGTCGATCCTGAGTCGAACGGTGGCTTACGTGACCAGGATCGGATGGTTACGAAATGTGTGCATGCTGTGATGAGACAAAGACAAAGGGACGTATGAACAAAACGTTGCAAATTCCAACAGTTCTTATCTAGCAGCGAGGTAGTGAGAAGTCAAGTGATCGATATAGAGTCAAGTCGCAAGGTGTACAAAGAAGCGAGATATTAGTCTAGTCAGGCCACGAGCAACAAAAATCGTATTGTTAATAAACATTTGTTATCGAAATTTAACACGCTTATTCGTGTGACACCCTACACGTCCTATCCACCTCAACAAATCTTTTAGGAAAAATAAAATAAAATGATAAAATTCTCGGCGTAAACGAGGAGTGCGTAGACCGAGTGCTTGAAATTATGTTTTTCGATAACTGTGATTTAGAAATATCTCTGATGAATGAAAAGAGAAGAAGGTAAATAAGAATAAGAATAGTAGAGTGTAAAATGTATTGCAAGTCATACACAAAAGCCACTATAAGAAGAGCAGAACTAAATCACGAAATTCTGTAAGAGTCTTGAGAAAGCTAAGCGAGTTCATAATTTAGAGTAGTTGCCAAGTGTGTTAATAAAGAGATATTATTATAATCAAACATTTGCAATGTGTTACCTTATCTTACTGAATTACCTTCAACATAAATACCATCATGTAGGATTTAAAATAATCTCCACATTATAAAGACTGTTACTTCTTACTATTATTCTATCCTAGTGACAAGTATCTTACAGTTTACAAGAATATCCCAGTTACAGGAATCGTACGTTTCTGTAAGCAGGGAAACAATTTTCATAACGTTATATAGTTTAATGATTAATTTATTATAATTTCGTGTTAATTTACAGCATGTACTTTGTCATCGCAATTATCAACTTACAACTAATATATATTATAGTTTCAAGGAAAGTTTAACCTTGTATAATGCCATGTAATTTAGAAGTTACCCTTTGTGTACACACACACACACGTGCTTATATTTAAACAATTTTTATTCACTCGCTTACTAAAATTGACTAAATTTGCTTACTAAACCGATCGATTTATAACGATCAATTAATTTCCCAATTTTAGATTACGGTAAGAGAGAAATGAAATTCTTGTTCTGGAAACTAGAAGCGATTAAAAATATTAAGATATTAATAGCCATGCGTGGAATAACGAAAAGTAATATTGAATTGAAACGTAAACTTTCTATTTATCAATATATATCCTCTAAAGAATGATATATCGTTAAATCATGTGAAAGGATCGTTTTGCTGAAATAATTCTTTGCGACAGAGTTCCTTTTAAAGGTGTAATTTAAACAAGCAGACTCGAAAGTAAAATAATTGTGGAAATTATACATACCAGTCCAAGTTAACTTTCGCAAATGGAGGTTTTTAAAGGTACTCCATCAGCGTACACATTCGAGGAAGAAAGTAGGAACTAAATAAATAGAAAATATTGATGTAGAATCTGAGATAGCACTGGATCTGCGTGCATTATATTTTACGTGTAAAAGGGTTTTGATGCACGTTTTACTATTTTCCGATCAAACACAAAGAGTGCAAATATTACCTTTCTATGGACTGAAATAATAATGTTCGGATATAAGAATAGTAATATGCATAATATTGCATATGCATTTCATTGTTTTTAAGAATATTAAAAATCCTATATTCTTACGAAATAGCAGTTCTAAGTCGGGCGTTGCCCCGTCTCGTTCCGTATTTTTCTTTCCATAATTTCGATTGCGCAGCTACTTGACAATACTTTGTATTAAATTTCGCTCATGCAACTACTTTTGAATACGTTACATTCGACGTTTTCGTATCCGAGAGCAGGGATATAAATTTCGTGTCTTTTTTCTCCACGCGTGACAAGGCAACATACAATAATCCACGTGAGAAACAATTATCGCGTAAATCTACACCGACACACTCGAAGGATTGTCCATGCGTTTTGTTAATTGCCATTGCAGAAAGCAAATTTTTACCGGATATGGTATACGATTTATATTATGAGTTAAGAAAGTATATCTGATGGAATGATGGGAAGGCGCGATATAAATATTTGTTCGTTAATAACAGTGCCTGTTAAGACGTTAGTCTCAATTACATTATTTCTGAAAGCTATCAGCTGCGATCTTGTCCCATTGCAATGTTTCGGAGTATTCAAGTTCCGTAATAACGTAACTGGCGCATCAATTTTGATAATTAATTGGTGTGGTGGTAATTCGGGTGGGTTTAAACTGTTTAAATATTCTCGTGAATAGTGTCTGATGTCATCAGAATCGATGTCGTATTGTCAAGCAGCATCAGTAGCGTAACATATTATCTCCACTATTACAGTATTCAACGATCTTTGGAGTTATAATATATGGAGTATAATCTCGCAGGATTGTAAGGATAATATGTATAAAAATCCGATCAAAATCGATATAGTAGATTTCGAGTAGTATAGTAGATTAGTATTATAGTAAATTAGTACAAACAATCTTACGTCTTTATGTATTGGCGTAGAAGTATAGATTAATTTCGCACAATAACTATTTTTTTTAAATAATTACTGTTGGAATTTGATTTGACTATCTCTGGTTTGATACAAAGACGAGGTTGTAGGAGAATTTTAATACACAACAATATAATTATGAACAGATATAGTAAGATAGTTTTTAACTTTTTAAACAAATCAACTCATAATCAATGAAAATATAACGCGAAACTGTCGCTGTAGCTGTCGCTCGTTCGTAACTTTCATTTTCATTTTACAATTATCTCAGACGATTATTCTCGACGATATCTCGACGATTTTCTGCACGTAATAAATTCTAACCAAATGGAATAAATTCGCACACTATTTTTCTTTCTATTTTTTAATTTTTCTTTATTCGTTTCAGGCAAATTAATTGGACTTTTGTGATAGAAAATATTCAGACTTAAGTGATCCAATCCATTTTAATCGTAACTACTCGGTCTTTCCACGCATTTCTAACAGTCGATACTCGAAATTTGTAAACAGTGGCTCGCGATAGTTCTATGCAATTATTGTTCAATAATGATATTAACTACAATTCAACACAAGTCTTATTTTCTTCAGAATTGTCGACTTTTTTGTTTCTGTAAAAATGATTAGCTTGTGAAAGAAACTGTTCTTCCCTTACTCTCGAGTTTTGTCCGATTTTACTTCCTTCTGGTAAGAATTACAAGATTTAGCCATTTGGACTACTTCAAGATATTATCATATTTATCACAATATTTGAATAACATTAAGCAACATTCGTTTTTACAATAAGCCAAGGGATCACCACCGCCGACTTCTTATGTGTGATGAACGACGTTAAAAAATGATACAAAAAGAATTCAAATATCCAGAATATTCACTTTCGTAATATATATCGGTTCTTTGTAGACGTAACGAAGCAGCGAGAAAATGTATTTCTATTTCTTCTTTTCTTTTTTGAACAACGCCATATACCGTTTCTACGTATATTGATTCTTTCGAACATTTTGCGTATATAAAAGTATAGAAGCATTAAGATAACGTATTACTTACGTTAAGATCACGTTTTATTCCAAAACGTTGTTAACATTTATTAGTGTCCTAAATGTTTCCAATGTCGTCGTGCTCTTTCTTCCGATGTGTGAAAATAAACAGCAGCGAGGAATTACGAAAGGTAACTATTGTAAGTGGAAATAATATGGCATAATCGTAAAATCAACGAAAGGATAAAGTTTACACGTTTCAAGTGCCGAAACATATAATCAAAGATATTATGGGAGAAACAAAGACTTCAAATTCGCTCCAGAGCCATGTAATGCTCCGTATGCTTCAAAAGTATCTCTGATTTTTAACAGTTATATGCAGCTTCATTTTTACGGAATGTGACTTTATCAATTTTGAATTTTTACCACACGACACGGATTTTAATGCCTCTAGGTTTAATGAAGAATTATGAGCAGAATATATATATTACAAATTTATAAATAATTCTTCCAGTTCGAAATTTAAACCGCCTGTACGAAATAATGTACGGTCCTGGGTGCGGCCACATCAATGGATGTCCCTTTTTAAAGCTTTAATTTGCGAGCGCGAAATATCGCTTTCACCTAGTATATACATAAAAATCTCTTCGCCGAGCAGGTCTTCGGTAGCATCCGGTTTTCGGTGGTGTGCTATATAGATGTGTCATATCCTATTCATAAAGTGAATTTTTAATTAGTCTGCTTTATACCTATTCAGTAAATAATGGCTAATCAGGAATACCGTGAGTGCAGCGTTTAAGGCTGCTTTCTTTTTCCTCACATTTCTCAGCTATAAAATATGTAGCACGCGCTTAAACATTTTACTTGTCACTTTATGTCATGAGTTGAACAAAGTTAAATACGTTACTAGTACGATTTTATTTCGCGAGAGCGTATTTATTTCCTCTCCGTGAAATTAAGCTTCATGTAAAAAGCTGCACGTTGTAGACAAAAAGCGATATCCAATTTCCGACATTAACGATTATAAGTTGGCAACGTTTCAGCATGCTTTCAACCAATGTTTTGCATAGAAAGTGAGTATTTTGTTCGAATATGATGCATTAATACTTTCAACGACGCAATAAGATTTCCTCCAAGTTTTTACATCATGATAGCCGTGCAGCTTCAATTGGATCTGCGTCGCCAAGTGTTTTTCTCTTTTTTTTTTTCGTTTCGTTCACATGTAATTTCGATATCTTCTTATCTCGAAGTATACAGTACATTTGATAGTAGAAATTTCTGGGAAAGATTGTATACATATGTTTAAATTATCATCGTCACCACTGTATCGCCTATCAACTTGTTTAACAAATTTTCACAATCATTCGATAGCGAAGCCTCGTCTGCGAATACTTTGCTCTGCACTTTTGACTTATCTTTTCATAAAGAATTACGTTTTCCTCTGATACATCGTAATTACAAGGATGCTCTATATTCATATACATAGAGTAGATTTTTGTATAACGTTGATTCGCTTCTATTTTGCATAATTAGACTGCGTAATTATACGTATTTCGCGTTATACATAGCCGAACATTATGTGTAATGTATAAGCGAGCATGACGCGATTCCTTGTGGAAAAAGTGAAAAGAAAATAGACAGCAAACTTTTTAACAATTTTTCGATAATACCAAGCTTGAAAATTTCTCAACTATACTTGGACTTGTTTAATTACCGACTAGATGAATATTTTTTTATTATAATATTATAATATATATTTTATTATAATATATATTTTATTATAATATATATTAACCAGTAGAGATTAATTCTACATGAGAAAATAAGTCAAGAACGTGGAATATAATTTGTCCGTTTAAGACTTCATTTTCAAGAAAATGGATTAAGAATTGAAAAGGTCAGTTAAACGATCCGGCTTCAGGTCTATATATTAGTTCTGAGAAAGAAGGATATCGAACAGATACATGTTATTATAATTTGGTCTCAGATTATGCACAAATATCGTACAGACAATGTCATTGATTTGTTTTCAATGTTAACGTAATGAAGCAAACGTATGGCGGTGAGCATTCCAAGTAAATTATTGTGCAATGAGTATATTGCTGTTCAATTTTAGTGCTGACCGATTCAATGACATCTACAATTAGTGTGTATACTATGATCCGTTCTATTCAGTTGCCCTGGTTGTTTTCCGCTCTAATTGTATTTTGAGTCTTATAATTCCGATTGGATATTGTATAGGTACTATAGACAGATAGATACTCGGATTACACAATTAGTATAACAATGATTATAGTCATTGAATGACTAGCAGTAGCGATCGAATGCTTGGGTTTTCATCATCTGCCTATCCTTTATAATGCTAATTCCCTTTTCCAGTAGTACGAGAAATACATAGATATTTTTGTATGTAAAAATGACAATACATAGCTTGAATATGAGGGCAAACAACTAAATCAAAGCGCTTTGAATTCTCTAATAAAATTATAACTCGCGAATTGTAAGTTTTATGCATTGGCGATAAGAAAAAAAATGTTTTTTAACAGACAATTATCATATTAATGTATAGTGTAATGTACTATGCTACAATATATTTATACATTTTCTCCAAATATCGAGTATATATGTAACATAAAAGACGTTTTACGTTTACGGCTACGGTTTTGTTTTGAATACATTTTTTAGCAAAATTTCTATTATCAATAACTTATATTGGCCAAAAAGCCACCTCTAGCTGTCTTTTTAATAACACTCTTCGTAAGATTTTTACATGTCTCTTATGTTATTTCTTCAATTCCCTAGTGAATATTGCCTTTTATCTGTTCAATCCCGACTGGCCTGTTCGCATTGACTATTCCCTTTAAGCACCTTCAAAGAAATACCCGGAGCCGTTAAATCAGGCGAACGAGAGGGCCAATCAATGTCACTACTATTTAACGTAATTTGAACGATTCATTTTGATCGAACATGTTACGTGTTACAATAATATGTTACTGAAACGGAACAAACGAACGTTTCATGACAAAATTAAATTGTCTATATCGCACGAGTGTTATCACTAGACTGTGGAGTTTTATGCAAATTCACATTTTTTAGGGAATAGTTACAAATGTAGAATTTCGATGGGAGAGCGTTTTACCAATTAACTATTATGAAAAGCACTAGACTTCCACTATTTTATATATTTCTTTATAGTTGTGAATTTTGTGCAATTTTGCACTTCGAAACTTCGCCGCGGAGTACAAATTTTGGGATAAGATAAATATTCTAATTTTCTAATTACCCTAAAAGATACGAATGAATACTAGGAACATTTGTATTTTCACATTCGTTCGCCTATTCGCATCTGTGTTGTGCGGCGATTTCTCTACAGACGAAACTGGACTACAGACGCACTATCAAACTTCTCGAGAAGGTCGTCTATTTAATTAATGATGTCTATAGAAATAATTACCCTGAAAACCAATATTTAACCCGAGTTTGATTGTTTCCAAGGCAATAAAAAACCTAACCGATGAATTCGATAGAAGGTTCTGGACGAAATGCATCTTCTTTTCATTTACAGACCCAATATGTGAACCGAGTTTAAATGTTTCGGAGTTTAAGGTAATAGGAAGCCCAACCGATGAATTCAATAGAACATTCTGGATGAAACGCATCTTCTTTCCTTTTCTCGAAGATTTTTCCTTCTTTTTCCTTCCTACGGTGTTATTATCCCAAGCTTAATGTAGCGTTATCGGATTTTCCAGAAAAAATGATTTGTCGTGAGATATCCATCTTTTAAGTGGAATATTGCATTCTATAGAAAGAGGCATGCGTGCATAAGTTCAGAGGTTCGTTCATTGATCAGAGAGCGTTAGGTAGCATCATGCTGTTTATTTCACACTACATGAGAGGGTATAACAACTTTACAGTAGTTCGACATGGTTAGGCTACATAAACTGAAAGGAAAGTTGGATTTAGTTTCGTGACGTAGTCTATATTCATCGTTTATGGAGTTCTCTAATTTATTTTCATATACATATTTATACACGTAAGGCTATAAAGCACGAAATAACGAAAAATGTTGGAAGAACGAAGTGCGTTGTCCTGGGTCTGTTAGAGAACTAAAGGACTCGTCACTAAGCTAATTTGATAGATCCATATCTGTTTTTTAAATAGATGTTTTCTTATTTGCTTATTTTCTTATTTATTGGATTGATATAATGTTATAAAATATCGGTAAAGATTATATTTTTTCTTAGTTCTCTTTTTTTAGATTTCTAGTCTTGGCTATAATCGCTGATGTTTGCTTTGTTGAATATGTATGGTAATTTTCCGTCTAATTCGATTCTTTGTTTCTGTATATTCATGGGCATGTTCATAAGCACTACCGTTCGAACATTATTTGATCTGTTTTGTAGTTCAGTATACTGTATCAAACAGGGCACACGTTACTTATTATTGAGCAAACTCGTGCCTTTTTTAGCATGTTTGCCGACATAGAAGAAATCGAATCGGAAGTTCTATTTATCGGAACTGATAGGCGAAAAGTGCGCTCACAAGAAAGCGCCGGTAGACCTTTGGTGGAGGCGAACGAAACGTGTGCCCCTACATACATATGTATGTCTCCTTTCAAAAGTCAAAGCACGTTAAATTTTCAGCTTAAAACGAACGCACATATCTGTATGTAGAGTGTATAGATCAAATCTCGATCGTTGTGTATCGAACTTTAAGATTACAAGGCCAGCTGACGTTTTTAATAGTTTACTGCAGACCAATTTATAACTTCTCCAATTTCCTGGCGGTTGCTTATGATTCAACTGTAGATTTATCCACTGCATCTAACTTTCCTCGTGGCTGTTTATAATTGACTTGTAAATTTGCCCGATACTAATAAAGCCTTAAACAAACGATACTTGTCGACTTCGTTTAGATGGTTTTCAACTGGTAAGATATGGTAATAGACAATTTCTACAGTAGATAAGAACTGTACAGATAAGTAATAAAAGTAACAGATAAGAACTAGTCGCTAATTATCAAATTCTAACCGAAAGTAATGTGCCTGCAAAAAAATAAAATGTAAAAGATCAAAACTTGGGAAAGTTAATAGATTGTGTTAAACAATGACTTCTATAAAATCTTCTACGAATCCTGTGACAAATTATTCTTTACAATTTCAACAGTTATAATCCTTTGCGGATATCCTACAAGACCAAGGTAAGAAGAATAATCATGGAAAGAATAATATATAAATAATATATATATATATATATATATATATATATATATATATATATATGTACAATCCCTGAATTACGTAGAATATTATATAGAATACGCGAGTCATAAAACCCATCATTTAAATTCTAAAGATCAAGTTAAAGAAAGACGTAGAAATTTCAATAAGCAAATTGCAAGTCGTATCTTGAAATCCGAACTTCAATTTTCTTATTTACATATTGAATTATAAATTTCGACCTCGCAAATAAAACACTCGGAGAATGTAATAAAGAGATGTAACGAACCTTACGTGTCTATCTTGAAAACATATATATTTTATTATTCCCTGTAGTTCGTTAAAAGTACGCTTGACTTTACCGAGTTCGTGTTTCGGTTAAAGGGTTGAAATACATCTCGTGTATGTATGTATCGATCCAGCTACTGCACAAATATTGTACACATGTCCACTTTTAGACTCTTCGAGAGGAACAGATTTAAAAATTTTATGGTTCTTCATCATTAAACAAAAGTCTTTTGCATTGTCTTTATCTTGATCGATGTTATTACAAAATTGCTTGCAAATTCTGTACCGATCCTCTTTAGGAACGTAAAACGAGCGACAAAAATGGATCATTGTCCTTGAAAGTATCTATATGTATGCTAAATACAATAAACGACTATATTCTTTTTGGTTAATTATTTCTGAAGTTCTACCGATCGTTGAAGTGACCACAGTCTAGTTGTCCACCTTTTCAGGAGGGCAAAAGCGGATAATGTCTCGAATATTTGACAAACACGTGTATCCTGGGAGAAAATCTGGAAGAAGATTGGTCCACAGCAATACCCCGGATATCGATCAATTTTTACTTACTTCCCTTTTCCTACTGTAGTATATAAGATCTTCGAAAACACGTAAAAGGGAGGTTTTTGACAGGAGTGTCACTTCGATTCGCTATACATTTTGTATATAGGTATATACTTGTTGCGTAGTTAAACCTTGTTAAACTATAAAATGTTGTACCCGGAATTGTAGCAGGCGAACGAAATATACTTCATATGTTAAAATAGGAGTTTTCGTTTCTCGCACGGTTTCCAATGAACTGCTATAGAAAGCAGCAGTTTAAAAAATAAGAATATGACGTATAAAAATCATCCATTACTATATTTTCGGTAAACGTGATCCTGTATTACGTGAAACAATAGTTGAAATCTTACGTGAAACAGTTGAAATCTTTCTACTGCTGTATATACGTACATGTATACGTATATTTATGTGACAGGACGCTCTGTGCTGAATAAATTTTGCGATTATCATTACTCAGTTTCATTTAATAAAATTCTTGCCCTAGATGATACGCGAAGATAAAACAACGTTCAGATGTCTTGGAAATCCCCTTTTCTCGTACAAAATTAATTAAAACAGATATTAAGTAAGTTTTATATTTCTAAGATAATATTTTCAATAAAACATTATCGATTAATCATAATATACTCTATGTCCGTGAATCCGGTATCCGGTGAATTTATGGGTTCAGCACGACGGACACGCATTTCACAGAACGTATTATTATAGTTTCAGCAGTAAAAGGGTTAATAGCAAAATTACTACAAGGTAAAATTTTAAGGGCAATAAATCAATCCGACCTGTATTAAATTATTTATTAATTATATAGAATGAAATACGCCTCAAAGATTTTAATAATTTTGACACATATTGTCAGGATCAACGTTCTGAGTAATTTCAGCTATATGTACATATGTATAATGTACGTACATAGTAATGCAATATAACGTACGTGCAGAATGGCTCAACTAAAATGAGATTACGTAAATAATTGCTTTATTTATTGTTGTATGATTGTAGTACAACTACTCGTTTCGTTCACATTGACCTAAGACACCGTAAAATCCAATGATGAATAGTATCTTCTGCCACAAGTTCAACATTGAACTTCAAACTTTCGCACTGCTGAGATATTTTGATATTGGCTTTTCGGGATAAGCAATCATGTTTGGTCTTTGCACTTGCACTTTGCACTTGCATTGCTGAATTGCAGACCTGAAACTGAGGGTATCAGCCCTCACTGTCTCCATTTATACCGCGCGATGTTTCGGTTGGCTGATCAAACTGACGACTCAACTCGCCAGTTCCAACCGGATGCTCAATCCGGATGATCTTACCGGAAGTTGTTTAATTTGATTGGCCAATCGAATAAAAACAACCAGAAGGATATGCTGTCAACTCGGCTTCGTGTTACGCTGTATATCTTTATTCGAATGTTCCGATATTTCGATTGCTGCTTCTGGGAAAGTGTGCGGGTGTTTTTACTATTATATGTATTTCTGCTTTGTTCTTTCCTCGAGGCATATGGTGTAACTTGTCTCGATATAATGTTTTGCAAGGGCTGATTGACTGAGATCTTTCAAACGAATTTTGCCCCGCTGTTCCGTCATTATTTGGATAACCATTCTCAAAAAATGGAGAAGTAGAGTGCAATGGCCCAAAATGCAAGCGCAAAGTCCAAATACGATCGCTTATCAATTTCGAAAGTTCATTATTGTCCGTACATACATTAGCGCTAACTTGATTTTTATTACAAAAGAAAATGGTCTCCGTTCTTTTACTTTGTTATTCCACTTCAACATTAGAATGCATAAACTTAATAACGTTATTTTGTGCATTTTTTTGCTTCCCTCGTATGTCCGCCAAATCCTTATCGGAAAATGTCTATTTCGAATAGGTACCTTTTGTGTTTTATTTTCTATAGGTAGTGGACTTTCTTCTTGTTTCTCTTGATATTGCTGGAGAACAGCTCTTAAGATATGAGAATTTATGGACGATATGATAGGGGAAAGGAGGTAATCAGAGTAAAATTCAGAAAAAGGAAGCGGAAGGAATCAAAAGAACAAAAAATGGACCACGAAAAGCTTCAGCTTTTTCACTTTCAGTTTTTAAACATACAATTGCAGTTCTTTGTCAAATTTGAAAAATTACTCGTCATTCTGAAGACCAAACAATTGCACCATAATGTACATGTGAATTATTTTACCAAAATTAATTGATATGCTTGATGTTAATTATTTAAAAGATATTAAATTATAAAACTATTTATTCAAGTTAATATTCTTGTGAGCAGTTAATGCAGATTTAAAAAGAAAGCTGAAAATGTTTAACCATCTTACTAATTCTTTACTAATTGTTTTACTAATTAAGCCACTAATAAAGTTCTGGGTTTTTCTTTTAATGGCAGGAGCGAAAAGCAGAAAAGATGTAGAAAGACACTTTATTCATCAAAATAATTACTTTCATACACAATTACTGTTATCTTTTCTTCGTAGAAAACGCGTTCATAAATGTCGGTTTTATAAAACACAGCACAACAAATCTTAATAAGATCACTTCAACTTGCAGAATATGATAGGATTATTAATAATCCGGAGTAATAATGACAAAGAAAGAAGTTTGCACAAGTCTGAATCTTGCATTACATATAGCAAATGCGGTTTCGTGTTATCATATAGAAGCAAATGGCTTTATGGTTTACCAACGTTGGTTATTTTTCCACAAATGCTTTAAAAACCCGTTGTAATTGGTCATAGTAAATATCCACAGAAATGGACAATTCCAACTGCAATCCACCACACACTTCCCTTTGATCTGTTTTTAAACTAACCTAACTCCAACCTAACACCAATCAGCCGCAACACTAAATAGACAGGCTGTAGATGCACTGTTGGATGCCTCACGTTCTTCATTTTCCAGAATCATTTTCCACAGTAAATCTTATAAAACAGTTATCTAAACTCGTTTTCTATCAATGAAAAGATAATTGCGCACCATAACGAATGAAAAAATATAATGTAAAAAATATTTCTCCAATTATAAAGCACCACTGGATTTCTAAAACTGCTTCTCTCGAAAAAGGTAAAAATCAATTTATAACATTCGTGCAATAGGCCATCGATATATCGTGTGTTGCTTCGTTATAATTAGACGTTTATTTTTGAACACTTTAACATAATATAGATACTTACATGCTATGCTATATAATATATATTGTGCGATATAATGTGCAATATAATACATTTCACATGGATGATTCACTCAAGTTTGAAACGGGTCTTATCTCGTAAGGTCTATAATGTATCGAAGATGTAAAGTCAATCAGACGCCAAAATTTCTGTTACGAAATTTACATGCGCTACATAGCATACATAGCTGCTTCACGTGTAGTTAGCCTGTTATCGAAAAACTTAGAATACTGCATGCGAGCGCAGCGTCAATCAATGCCACTACTTGATACGTTCATTTAAGATCTGGCCACACCGTGAAATTCCCTATACATCTGCCTCACTATCTCTCGTTTTCTTCAACATTTCAATGCGTTGAAGCAACAAATACCTGTTGTTTGTCAATCGTTCATGCGTATTCGCTCCGTATAGTTCTGATTGCGATTTTCACGCATACATAAGGTTGTGTAATTTCATGCTCGGAATAACATCTCAAATTCCTGGATGCGAGGAATTTGCCGCGCAAAGTCCATAAACGCTAGTAAATCGGGAGTGCCTTCGTCTTGTGTACGAACACCACCGCGAGTATTTACTTATCACTTCTAGTGACCGACGAAGGTGATCAACAATTCAGGACCAGACTGCAAGCAGGCACATTAACATCGCTTGAGACTAACAATAGGAGCGAAAGTGAGATTTGTAAAAGCCCGCCTCGTAATTGACATATTTACCGCGTCTTAAGGATTGCTGCCTTCTCTGAAATCCCATCTCTTAGCGATAAGTTTAATCGACCAAAATTTGTTGTCTAATTCTGATTTCTTGGGAACAACAGTTACATTAAGTTTGGGATATGACGATGTAAATAAGCTCATAAATACAAGTTAAACGATGAAAGTAATATCGACAGTCGTGTTTTTTTCCTGAGCAATTCTTTTAGTAAACTGAGGAGATAATCAAGACGCTGTAAAATTCTTTAACGAAGAGCCATTTGGTATAATATTGAACATAATTTTATATTGTTATATCTGGCTGTAATTAACTAACATGTGCTGAACGTGGTACTTTAAAGAAAACACTTTAGAAATTAAATCTGAAATTTAATACGGAGATATGCTACTTATTATTTTAAAAGGAACAATAAAGCTTCAGATTTACCTTTTTCCGCAGCAGCAGGGAAAGAAGCACGATATTAGGCGCAATTATAAACGTTTAAGCATAGAGGAAGCGTTTTGGTAGTCTCAGATAACTTTTTTTGTTGTGTGTTTGAATAGGAAAATATTTTCTTCACTGTAAAAAATATCTTCTCTTTATTCCGGAGAGAAATACATTTCCATCGAATTTGATGACTGGATATTGACAATTTTGAAATCCCTTTTAAAGCGATATTTAGTAAGAAAACTTCCAGAGTTAGCACTTGAAAGAATTGAATATTCGTTGCCATCTAAACTGAACTTTTTATTATATTATACAATGATAAATTTGTATTCTTTATATCAGCGAGGCTGGATTATTTAACTAAATTTGTTTTTCAAATGGAGCTATAATGATTACGTAAGAATTAGGACGATAAGCTTGTAATTCATTGAAAATACGAGTTACTTTAGAAACGAAATATTTTTCTTTCCGAACCTAACCCGAAACTAAATATTTTGATTTAGGTTCAAATGAGTTCTGTCTTGAATCTATCTAAAATTAAACATGTCATTTCTCGGCCTAGGATATAGATTTTTAGGAAAAGGATACACACGACTGATGATTAACTTTGATTTTTTATGCGGGAAGTGAAAATTCTGGGATAATAATGGCTTTGAATTTACTCATTTACAACATGCATGAAGCATGATTATTTTATTTGCTTACATTTTAACGACGCGCTGCTTCGTTCGAAATGATTAGCTACAAATGGTTGTATGACATACACCTGTCTAAACAAATACAATTCTCTAAAAAATTATTTCAATTATATCTAGATGAGATGATTGCTTTCAAAAATTTATCTGTCACATATTTTATTTTTATTTCTATTTATAAATATGTGGTAATGATCAAGATGGACATTTTATCGTTTCTGTTCGCTTACTGTCGTTACCATCCCTCAGTGTGTACTAAGTAATTTTTCAATACGGTATTATTCATGAATACACAGAGTAGACAGATATGATTCTTGCATTTGCAACATGCGGTGGCAACTTGGTTGCCGCGCGTGCTGCTCGTTCTTACAATATCCAAATGATAATATAGCTTTATCGCGTTTAGAGAGAAAGAGAGAATTATGCATTTCGAGAAGATTATTTATTACTGTTAGTTATTATTGATTTATTAGTTACGATATATAAGTTCTCCATAAAAAGTGTTTCATTGAAAATATGTCCTAATATTACCTGTGTTAAAGGATAAGCAAGATGATTGGTAAATACTAGGAATGTCTTTTATTTTTAATAAGTTTCTATACGGGTGTCTCCCGTAGAATACTACATTCGTATATCACGGATTTGCTACAACACATGGGAAATTCGCATAGAAAATGGCACGTAATTAAAATTGTTAAGTGCAAGTATTTTTCATTTGAGTAAGCGTGTGTCTCAGATTGTCTCAGATTCGCACACAGGATTTAGAAATATTGAAATTTTTATTTCACTTTTAGCTCGTGGAAAAATAACCCTTTACACTAGAATGTTCTCTTGCTACAGAGTAGTTGTTCAACAACTGACATGTATGGAAATCATACATAAATTAATAAAGCTCAGAAAATTTTGCCAAAAACAGAACGCCCTCGTTTAATAGTTTTTAGCAACGATGAAGAACAGGACAATATTAATATTAACATGTAATCCTTTTGACTAATTGTTGATTGCTTAAAACCATATCGTAAAATATATATTGCTTAAAAACACATCTCTCTGTTAGTTATGAAAAGAAGATGGCACGCTTTTGTTAACTTTTAGAAGCCAACCCTGTTTTTCATATTAATCCTTTGTTTCGTACAACATGGATACGTATAGCATAACATTTTTCCGGAACCTAACTACCGTGTAGTTATGCAGAAGATGCCCGTATTATACATAAGTATGATAAGTATGGTAATAATCAGAATGAACGTTTAGTATTATTTATTTATTGTTCGTACTGACGCTACAACGTAAGGGAACATTCGCAATAAGAAAGTTATAAATTGTTGATGGTGTTTTCCTTCCTATCCTAAACAAAGTTGTGTCCTTCCTATTAAATCATGAACTTAATAAATTAAGTCTCGAACGTGAAAGGAATTTCTTATGTTACAAATGCCTGTTCTACAGATTTATATTATTTATATAATATAATATATTTATATTTTATATTTATATTTTATATTTTCCAAATATACGATCATTTATGTAATATGTCTCTATAAACAAAATTCAAGTGCTGTTCGATCTGGAGGTCACAGTGACCAGAATAGCATCTCATCGTAGTTTATCCAACGTTTATAGTTGGTACAAAAAAATTTCTCATTTCCTGACGGAGAGGTACTGAAATTTCATGTTGAAAAATTACTTTCCGCTTTATTTCGAGGAATTTCAGCAACTGCCCTAACAATTTAGTAAACTTGAAGCGTGAGAATTCAGAAGAAGAAAAGGAAATAGCTAAATTACTGTCAACGAGTAAACCAACGAATAGCTGTAACGTAAACCAGCTGTATCGAAAATGCATAATTGAAATAACGCCTGTGTTACGAGTGTTCTAACGTTCATCGATATGTATCGTACATGTTATATACTCCATTTCTTGTGAAGTTAGGTTCGCAAAAGTCCGAATAAAAATTGTCTATCTTAAAGGATTTATTGCAACAGTTAACGAAAATATGCTATCCGTAATGTGAAGTCTCTTGGTATAAGTCTACGTACTCTGAGCATATGATATCAACGCACATCATCGTATAGGATATGACATACCGTAGATCGGCCAACACCCTGCCACGAAGAAAGATTTTTTATGATAATTTGATGTTCACCAGTTCCAGTTTACTATTAGTTCTTATCCGCTTACAGAAAACTGATTGGCTATCATAACAATCTTTACAGATTGGCAGATAACCTCGACCAGGAAGTGCCTGCTCCAGTTTTTAAATAATGCATTTATGTGTAACCTGTCAATCGATGTTCTCACTGCGACATCAAAGGTCGATACAGCTCCTGTATCATCGGCGATTACCGCAGCAGAGTTCATTTCAATGACGCCACACGATTTCGGTGCATGTAAATATGTTTCGGAATAAACTTTTGATTTCTCGGCTGTGGCGAATCCACTTTGAACTTCTCATCGATATTTTAATCGAAGCTTATACGATACCAGCTGCAGCGACCACTGCTGCTTGGGGAATATAGTTGTTCTGCATGAATAATAACCATATCCCAGATTCATGTCTAAGTAAAGAAAAATTGTTTATAGATATTACATTATATTATCCAAGACAGCGAACCGAGATAGCAAAATAGGTAACAAAATAAGTAACAGAAATAAACAATGCCATTAAACGTGACAGTAAATCAAAATATATCAAACAAGAAGTCATCAATCATCGATGTTCGCCTGACTGGAACTTGCAGCCTATTACAGATATCTTTGTTGTGGTCCTGCTATTTACGTACCGATGGCCAAGTGGTTCATGCGCATTTGAGTTAGTGGAGAAGCGAGGATGGAGGCAGATAATGACGTACAGCACGTTAAATATAGAGTAGAAGAGTCTTAGAAAGAGTTTTTGCAATTTTTTAATGATATGAATGTGAGATAAACGAAGATAAATAACCTACGTTCTAAATTATACTTATACCAATTTTCAAGCAGATCGGTTCAGTAGCTGGGGTACGATCGAAGGATAAACATTTACGAATTAAACACATCCGTATTTAAATGCGTGTAATTTTTAGTACACTAGTAGCACAATGAAAATTCTGTTTGGATATTCTTAGAGGGCCATAGTCTTCTTCTAGGGCCATAGTCTCGACTATATACAGTGGGTCACAAAATTATTCGCTCACTCGCTAATGTGGCAAAGATGAACGAAATAATCAGGCAACGCAAGGTACTTTTAAATTTTTTATTTGGATATACATAGTTCAAAGTTTAACTTAATAGAACAGTAAAAAAAATTGCGAAATTTTCATTTATAATTACAGAAAAATGAATTTTAAGAAATCTTTATGNCGTAAAGATTTCTTAAAATTCATTTTTCTGTAATTATAAATGAAAATTTCGCAATTTTTTTTTACTATTCTATCAAATTAAACTTTGAACTATGTATATCCAAATAAAAAATTTAAAAATACCTTGCGTTGCCTGATTATTTCGTTCATCTTTGCCACATTAGCGAGTGAGCGAATAATTTTGTGACCCACTGTATATGTCGACCATATTAGTTTCAACTACATCGATATATGTCACATAAAGCTGGAGAAAAAGCAATGAGAGAACTAGGGGACATAACAGGGGTTACTACTCAACAATTCACGAAAGACGAAACTTGTGAATTCCTCTATGACATTGTAACGTAAGTAAGTAAAGAGGGGAACAGAAAAGGAAAAAAGAGTGCGTTTCTTCAGGACCCTGCTAGTGGAATAATCGGCACTAAGACATCTATTTAATAACACCTTAACCCTCTTTTCTAGTGTACTTTAGGGACAGTATGCTTTCTTCATATTGTGGAACTCGCCGCGAGTATCCACTTTAGGTCGCGGCTATACGAGCGTTAGACCGACGCGACGCTGCGTTGTTGCATGGCCTGCTTCGTAGAAACGTATACTACTAGTAGTAGTAATGTATACATTACTATACATCGCTACGTACAAACGCCGTGACACATTCTGCGTTGTGCAAGTGCATTTCTACAACGCAGGACGCGTATCGTAGCGTTGTGTCGGTTCGATGCTCGCGTAGCTCCGGCCTTACAGTAGATAGAAAGTACTAGATAGAGCGTAACAGTACTTCTTTCCCCCGTTATAACACCTATTGTATAGATATTATACCAGGGAACGGCAAAAATGCAAGAACCCTTTTATTAACGCGTAATCAAACGCAATGTGAATGCGATTGTTACAAGCGCAGTGTAATCGGTACCAATTACCGAGTGCCGACATTAGATGGTGCTGCTATGCACGACTCATTACATGGATGCCGACTGCAGTCGGCATTCGTATTCACAGGCCGTAGCATGGATACCGATTATAGTCGACGAGGAATGAAAGGGTTGAGCGTCGCGATAGTGGAAGCCAAACTGGAAGATGTATGTGTAGGAAAGGACAGTTAAACGAAGACTCTTGGGAGTATGTTTTTCGGTATGCGTTGCTTTGATAACGAGTGTAGGAGGGTCGTTACAGCATTATAGTAATTTAGGGTTTGTTTGCAGGCTCGCTTAATTGATCGTTGCAACAGTGTTTTAAGAATTCTGTTAACAACTCAACAGCGAGTTTTATATTATAGAAGAGGATTGATCGTCGAAATATCGCTTGAAAGTTTTATGCTAACTTGGTGCTGCTTTCTTGACTGTAGATGTTAACTTTAATCTACACGTAGGAAACCGCGTTATTAAAGATTTCGAGTAAATCAATGGGCTCAATTAATTTGCACAATTCGAGCTGAATGTGGAGAACTACGGAATCCGTGTGGTCGGTTATCACAAAATGCAATTTATATTTAGGTAGGTACCTAACTTCAGTACGACAGAGTAATTCATCTCGGTCGCAACTATGATATCAGTGGTTGGCTTTTCGTTTGTCGTGTAATCGTAGAAAGTGGAATCGCAAGGATTTATGCCTCAGGTGCAGATATGTAGTTACGAAGGATATAGATATATTGCTTGAGTACTTGTTCTACCAAAGTTCAGCTTGATTAGTGTTATTTATGTTTCACCGTAATTTTTATTCCCGCTGTACAGCTAAAATTCCATTTAATCTTTAAGCATGCATTACATACCATTCTATACGCATTTCATTAATGGAAATTCTACTTTATTTAGACAAGATTTTATCCAAAGTCGTGCAGACTGTGTAGGAAACTGTGTAAATCGCTAACAGATGTTTAAGCAAAAATTTTCCAAACTTTAAACTAATAATAATCTAACGTATATCGTAACATTAGTTGTTGCAGCAGATCTAATTACATAATTTAATTGATAAAGCTCCTTACTTGCTTATACAATGTTAAAGCATAGAATTCTGGTAATTTTTACGTTTTAATATACACATATTCCCCCTGATATACGATTTTGTTTATATTTCCTCATGTAAATAGTTTTGCAGTAATTTATAGCGATTAAGTTAGACGATTCGCTTGCTGTGTATTTGATTGTAAATAAAATTAAATAATTTACTTATAATGGTATGATTATCGCATGAACGCATATTGTTTTCTGTAATGTTATTTATAACCAAGCGTTATGCGTGGAGTATCCAAGCTAAGCTCCAGAGCTTATTGTTAGGCCGCTTCTCCCTATATCTAGAAGAACCGGCGTGCATTCTGTGCGAACGACTTTCAAATGTACAGGATAAAGTAAAAATCGTAATACAACAGGATGTCTCTTTGTTGAAAAGTAAGTAAAAAGTTTGATAGAAGATTTTATCGTCCGAAGCTTCGTTCCCGAGGAAATCAATTCTGAAAATTAATTAGATACGTATACAGCTCAACAAATGACTATTATTATTCCACTTTCGCGTACACAGGCACGAAATTTCACCGATAATGGTCCATCATATGATTTGTATATTCACAAATAGAAGTTGCAAAAGACAGATGTCCATTTGAGAAATTCGTACAATAAATGGTTACTCTCAAGAGTAATCTCGAATTGTATTGTATTAATCGTATATTTAAGAATCTATTCGACAATTTTGACCCTTAGATAAATTATAGAAAACTTACCGAGAGCTTCGACAGAATTCCCAGAATCCACTCGAGATTCGCTTGTGCCTACTTTCTGTAGTTTGCGTTTCGAGTTCACGTTTGAAGTTATACGCCGAGCCTCGTAAAGTCACAAAGGCTGGAGCCTCTGACTTCAGCTTTTCAATTCCGATTAACTAGCGGTCTTAGTGGTTTAATGAAAAAAAAAAATATATATATGGCAAAAGCTATGATTTAAAATTTTTTAATCCTAATTCTTGAGCGCTGCAGATTAATTTCTACTAATGCGGAAATTATTATTGTACAGTAGACAAAGATTTTGTACCGTATAGCTTTAATGAAAGATCGTAAGTAGAATATTGATCCATAAATAACTTTTGCAGCCTCAGATCTTAAATGTCTTTATAAAATACAAAGTTTTTGAAATTTTGACCTATCGTGTTATTTCGTCTGCATATACTAGTACATCCTATTATATCAAGCACAGCAGTACTCTCTTAGTGCCCGCAGTTTTAATCCAGTTAATAGCTTCGTGTTATCCTTACCAATTCTTAGAAGCAGCTTCTCGTCTAACAGTCGCCATAGTGAATCCTACACTTTATAGTGAGTTACACTATAACAAGATACTATATACTTTGATAATAAGTAGGACACTCGACTTTTCATTTTATTTTCTAACCTACTCAGATTGAGATTAGGTTGGGGTTAGATTAGGTATCCGTAATACCCCCTCGTCAATCGTGGAAGCTATGCTGAGGGGACAACAGGAGTACCTTGCTATCCGTATCTTCTGCGAACGGGTTATGCTAGCAAAGGAGCGGGCAGAGAGAAAAAGGGAGAGAACGCGACACCGATCCAGATGTGGCGTTAGGAGGCGTGGTCCCTCTTAACGGCCAAATGAGACAGGGATGGCTTCCTTAGAAGCTATGGAGAAGACGAAGGAGTGCACCGGCAGCAATTCGTCAAGAGGACCTGGGGCACTTCTGACAAGCGTCAGGAAGACCACCGTGGGGTTTTAGTTGGTAAGAGTCCGACACTACCCTGCCGCTTGTGGCGGGTGTCCATGAGGATTTCCCCACATAAAAAAAGAAGTTATCCGTAATAAGCTGAAATAAGAAAACAGTTGGTAATATTTGAAAATGCATCTCCTCGAATACCGTTCATTAGAAGGTAGAGATTAAAATGAAGAGACAAAATAAAAAAGAAAGCACCCGCAATTTTATCGCTTCAAACAGTGTTCATAACAGAGTGCCGGACCTGCAAATACCAAACATGCACTATTGTATATTAGCTTGTGATTTATGCGTTGATATTATGAGTATTTATGTGTTTGCTCTTCAATTAGTTCCTAATCTCATGGTTATGTACTTCAACGTTGATATGCTCAATTATATTTCTATTACAAAACAGAGCTGTACCGTTAGCAGTATGATCAGTTAGATTATGTTACTAGTTAGATTATGATGGTTTCATGAACAATATTATTGACTACGAAAAAACAACTAACTGATCTTAACTACAAAACTAGATGATTTATTCAATTCTATTTCTACACGATTTAAGTCGACAAAACACAGTTTAGGCGGCATCTTTTCAAAAATGCCCATTTATATTTAACCCTGTGCATTTCGAAACATTTATCGAAACATTACTTCATCGAATTGCATCATAAAGTTATTTCACGTTTTTATTGAAATTTAATTATCGACTGTCCAATGCGTTTGTTATCTTATTCTGTATTTTGCGAAAAATCTCTACGGAATCCACTTCATTTTGGATAAAACAGTAATTTTTAATTCTGAGAATTCCGTGCAATGCATAACACGTATGCAGCAGAGGAAGAGAAAGAGGAAGAGAATAAAAAAGAGAAAAAGAAGGAGAAGAGGAAAGAGAAAGAGAAAGAGAAAGAGAAATGCAGCTATAGCAATCTTGCCTAGTACAGGATCTCTATCTCCTAATTCTTATCCTGGTCGAATGAGAAATAAGGTTTACAGTCGTGCCCGAGTTTTATGCTGCCCTGAATGCCTTAATCGGATCAGATATATCTGGCGGTTAATGCAAGCCATTCGGAGTTGGATCTTGTCGTATTCGGACCTGGAACGTGCTAACCGGTTCGTGGTGATCCAATAGAGAAACGTCAAAATGACAAGCTGCTAAATCTCCCCAATCGCAGAATCGCGTCGCTCGAGGAGTTTGGGGATAAGGTTACAAATACTGTAGGACTTCAGCGTTTGAGGCCTCAGGACACTCCTGTTGAGCGTTAGGAAAGCCACCGTGGTGTTTTAGTCAGTAAGAATCCAACACTACTCCACCGCTTCCTAGAAAAGCAAAACAGACAATTATAGGTAACCTACCTGCAATGTTAAGATCTTTGAGATTCTCCTAGAACGAAGAAAAGTGCGTGATACAAGCGTCCAATTTCAATGGATCAATTCATCCACCCGTTAACTTACTCCTATCCATTCACCTGTAGTGACATTTAGGAGAAAATGTTGCTACTGTCATAAGAATCAGCACTCATTTTCTTTTACGCGGAGGAAATCTTCATAGACACGCGCGTCGCACTCTCTGAGAGATGGAGACGCGTGGTAGTGTGGAATTTCTGCCGGATAAAACCTCTATCACAATAGACTAACTACAATAGAACATATGACAATGTTTTTGCTACGCCGTGGGAATGTTTCTTATATTTCGATTCCGCAGCGCTGTAGTATAGTGTAAGATGCACGTCGCGGAAGTCGCACACGATATGCCCATGGATGGAACACAATGGAACAAGCCTAGGTACATCGGGAGCTGCAATTCCATCAACACTAAATACCTAAGATCGTTGATTGCAGCCAGTTTATGATTCAGTGGGAAGAGTACCTGAATCCTGAGAGTACCTGTGCTGTTATACACTTTCGGGACGTGTACTACTGGATTCTGTACAGATTGATACTTGACTCGATCCTGTAGAATCTAGCGTACGATGCAGTAGGCTTGTTGTGAGACACCTGAATGAGTAGGTGAGACCTATGTCAGGTAGAGATCGAATAAGATGCTGATTCGACGTCCATTGCCTGGCTCGTTAAGTTGGGTGAGTGGTATCGATACTTGCTTACCTTCTGTCCATAAAGGGAAGCCTTCCCAAACAATTTCTAATAAGTTGATGTATGACTTTCGTCGTCATCTTATCGCACATTAGACTAAAAGCGTGTTGATTGTATTGCAGTAACCGAAGGTACATCAAGAGGCATGGACGGGTCTTATCTTGCGGTGTGTGTGCTTCGCGAGTGTAATTTTATCTGAAGAATTTTGCGAATTCAATGTTTGAATATCTTTAATTTCCTTTAGGAACGTACTAGTAATATTTGTATTAATATGCAAGTATAAATAGCTTCACGACGAAATGTGGTTTCAGTTTCTTTGAGAAGCTACACGAAATTAGATAGGTGTATATAGACCTTCGTAACCAACTGTATATCGATAATCAAATGAATTGTTGTTTATAGAAATAATTAGGAGCAATCTTGATACTTAAGTAAATAGAAGCTCCTAGAATCAAACAGTCACATCTCTACTGATACTGCAGACGATAAGAATGAAATCAAATACCTACATACTCAACCTACAAAAGAAGCAGAAATTCTCATAAGTATACTCAATAAACAAACTAACCAAGACATAGCTATGTTAAGCACATTCTTGAAATTCATTTTTACTAGTGTAGAAATTTTTTTGTTTGTTTTATGGCGGTTGCAACGCACAGCATGCGAACAAGAACCGAGTCGATGGAACGTGGACTAGGTTTACGATGCGGACGTGACTTCCGGCTATTCGATTCGCATTAAACCGCTTACGAGGTAGCACTTTTAATCGACAAACTTTCATCACTGAGTTGTCCCAATAACGATCGACGTACCGTAAACCCTGTCAACTTAGCCCAAACCTCCGGCTAGTCGCTGAGCGTTTAAAGTATGTACATTCTTCAAGGTCTCCATCTTTCCTCTTTCCAACAATTCTGGACAGCGTACGTTTTGGTAAAAAAAAAACGTCCGATTAGACGAGAAAAAGTTACGCTCACATTTTGGTCGATCCTTGATGGCAACGTTTTGAAAGAAGTTGACGAAATCAAAGATCTGCGAG
Organism: Bombus waltoni; assembly: GCA_014737395.1. Classification (NCBI taxonomy): domain Eukaryota; kingdom Metazoa; phylum Arthropoda; class Insecta; order Hymenoptera; family Apidae; genus Bombus; species Bombus waltoni. The sequence continues at coordinate 86,285 of JACXII010000054.1, forward strand.
TAATTTTCTTCCCAAATCTCGATTTCTCCAAACATCGCTCTTATATTGCGGGACGTGCGACGAGAAGTTGATTTTGATTTTCGACAGTTGATTTTCGATATATCTCTATTATTTAGCCGTTATATGTTACATTTGTCAAATCTCATCTGGAACACGTCTCGGTAGCATAAATTCTTGCGATTTGTTGTGCTCAAACTTGATACGAGTACGTTCATGGATAACTGTAATTATGAACTATTCTTGGTGTTCTCAGTATCCTTTCGCTTGCTAATCGCAGGAGGATATGTGACATGATTTTTCGTTCGTGTAGATCGTTTTCCTTTACTCGTTGTTGGTACGGTCAGTATGCGTGTATCTATTAGGAATACAAGGTGTAATAAGATTTTCCATCTTAATATCATATGTTCAAAGTATGGGTGTTCTACTCATTTCATCCCATCCTGAATCGCGCCAATTGCTTTGCCGACTGTCTTGACTTTTTTGCCAGTCATTTAAATGCATCATGTGTAACCTAATTGAGCGATGGCTGTTCTACATTTTTCATTTTGTACTTTTTTCTGTTTCTGTGTTCGTATAATCCTATTTTATTTTTGTTGAGGTTATTTTTTGGGTATTTGAATAGAGGAACGCGTGGATAAATTGTAAAGTAGAAATATATTTAAAACAGAAGTGTAAGTATACAGTTTGAATACAGTTTGAGCTGGTCCAGATCCGCACGCTGACAATGTTACTTTTTAACTGAATCCCCGAAGCCATCGTCACCTGTCTATTGTCTATATTCTGCCATCGTCGCCTGTCTATTGTTTATAGCCCGCTATACCTCATCAGTCCAAGGCGTGTTTCAAGATGGCTATCAGTGATTGAGAAAACTAAACAAATCAGATAGAGTGATGTAGAGTTTTCTTAGAAGTGATAACCACTTCAACAATTTTTACATATATACGTACGATTGCACTATTGTTCGTAAATAAAATAATAAAAAATCTAATGTGATAAGCATGTCTGTGTGATAGAATAATGCAAATAGAATTAGAAAGTAGACTTAGAACCGTGTAACGAGGTAGTGTAATTTTTACATATGCATTTCGAAACCATTTAATAATAGTCTATTTAATAAACAGCAAACCCCCTTATTTACCCTATAGGAAATTTCAAAATCTATTATAATATCGCAACTCCAATACAAAATGCCACATTATTGCCACATATGTGTAGGTACATAATATTGTGCATCCAATGCTTTTTCTTGTTCAATTCCATTTCAAACAATATACAACATAAAATACCTATCACACGGTACATACACAGCTACGGTATTTATTATAATACGATATAATACTACAATTAATTATTATATAAATTGTAATTATTATAATACCGCAGTATTATATGCCAATCATCAGAAGTAACATTATCACTTTCATAGTATAATTAGCCAACCACATTCAATCAACAAATTAAGTAACCACGACAGGAATTAAAATGACTAATAATAAAATCAATATTACCACAGTCTATGACCGACTGAAATTGGAAAGAACAAAATGAAACAAAATTGTCGTTCGTAACTAATTGTATCGCGAAAATCTTGCAGTAAGGAATGTAACAGATGCGAAACGTAGATATCTCGGATAAGTCGTACGTTACTTGTTTCTGCATATTGCTTACATATATCGTTTGAGGAGCTTTTTCATTGGTCTAAGGAACATGAAAAAACAACCGATCTTCTTGTCTTTGCTGTTTACAGGAATATTAGTAAAATCCACATATTATCAAAGTCATACTTATTTTAAATAAATGCAGAAATTTGTCCTCCCCTGGTTCTGGCAGAACTTACTTCCAATTTGTTATTTTTCAGCCTAACGTACCAATTTGAATTATGCAACATCATTTTGAAATATGGCATAATTTCTATTCAACCGAGTGAAACACTTGTAATATCTATTCCTAAAAGCAACTTTCTGTGGATTCTAAGATCCTTCTAACTTTTTCAATTATTGACCTATATACTTAACAAACACTACGTGCAAACTGATGGAGAATCTAGCTAATAACAGGTTAAAGTGGGTGCTTGAATATTACAATGTAATGTTGGCATTAGGGAATCACGCATTATTTCCATTCTAAAGAAGATCTATGGAAAACTTGTTGAAAATCAGACGAATAAGAGTTATAGCGAACAGTGAAACGATTAAGTAAAAGTGGTGTGCCACGAGGCTCAACGTTAAGTCTCACGATATTTTTCCTCTCTTTGGTAAACAACGTAGCGGAACAATGTAGCTCCGCGGTCGAAGATTTTCTTTACGTTGATATCTCTAAAGCTATAGTACTAAAGGCCGTAATAAGATTGAAAATTGATTACGGCTCCATTGTTTATTCCTCTGCGAAAACAAGAGTCTTGAGCCCTTTGAAGTATCAAATCCATTCTACATTCTGATCTCAGAATTGTTACAGCAACTTATAGAACTAGACCAATTACAAATATAATGCATGAAACTTCAGAGCTCCCTCTCCACTTCACAAGTAAATGGCTTATCATATCTCAAGCTTTCAGAATAGCTTAAAAGATTTGTTTTCTTTTTCAGCCACGTTTTTGAAGCGGCAATCTTCAGGTGCTGTTCCATCAGAAGGAATAAAAACGCGAAGGATTCCGTAGCTAATCTCATGACGCATGCATTCAAAGATAACAAGCTATTTTTGTATCGAGACTTCAGTAAACAGATCTTTTCAGAAAGATTGTAGCGATCTTTTCCATTTCGTGTTTTCAAAACTCGAATGTGTTATAAACGCGATCACTTTCGAAGGGTCATTAGTGACGCGTGATGGTCCAAAAGGGCAATCTCCAGTGATCTGACTCGATGTTTATTAAAATTGTCAAAATTCGAATCACTTTGAATAAGATTCGAAAGTCTAAAACTTCTGGAAGTCCGCTAAAACAACTCTTGCAAGTCTTGGAAGTCAAACCTAATCAAGTTCAAACGTGATATTCAAACTCACATAAGAAGCGAAATCTCTTCTTTCACCTATTTTGCACTTCCTTTTTGCAGGGAAAAGAGGAATATCCCCGTGATGATTTTTTAAAGATTTATAGATCTATTTACACAGTTGTGTTTCTCGTTCAAAAACGCGAAATTTCTTCTTACATGTGTCTCTATCTTTGATATTTCTCGAGATATTTCAGAAAATACGTTTCTATCCTCGTCTTTAAGGATGGTCCTCGGCACTTGACGGTGAATTATTGGCCATGTTATGCATCTGGAAAATTTTATCAAAATCGATGCGTTATATTCCAGCAATGCTCCTTGTTAGCCGATTCGTGGAAGATAGTGATGTAACGATTTCATTCATCGGGGCATAATTAAAACCGCATACAATTAAAACTTCTGGATAAATACATTGCTGGACAAAACAGACGACGCGACGTCCAATTATACGGCTTCTGTAATATTAATGAAAAGGCGTACTGGATGAATAAATATTCAATAAAAAATAAATAGGTACAACAGTACGGTAAAAAATAATAGGTTTCAGCTGTCTTGTGGTATCTCGCAAGATAGTCTTCTTGCCAGTTTTAGAATTATGCTCATGAACTCACGTCGACTAATTATAGGTTAGGTCACTTGGTAACGCAGGCCACTGACATCTAATAATTCCATTATTTTCTGTAACCGTTTCTGCAGTACCGACGTACTTACCTATTGATTGTGCCGACTCACTAAAGAATCTCTCGGAACGAGTTAACGATGCCTTTACCACGTCACGTTTAGTCATTAAATCCTTGAGTTCGCTATCCATTAGAGCGTCTGGTTGGCGCAGAGGATAACAAAGAAACAATTTTCCGTAGCTGCAAAGAACGTGGTTGCAAGCGGTGTTAACTGACTCAATTGCGTTGAGGTCGATCGATTTCTCCCTTAGAGTCTCTAAATTTAGCGCACTACTGTTCTCTGATTACCGAGACACCCAGCCGACCATTTCATCCCTGTTGCAGAGGCTTCTCAAAATTGGTTTTAACCACAATTGATACTAGACCCCAACTCTTCGTGACTTAATGACCGGAAATTTCCGATGTTGATTATTCGCAAGTCTTTTCTGCACATTGCTTAACGCAACGATTTCCAGACTTTTTCGCTTCATGGTACATATGAACCATTTAGCAAATTATTACAGTTCAAAGGTCACAAGGCCGCTATTACATTTTGTCAAGAACAGAAAGAAGTTATTGATGGATTATATTGTAATTATTCATTTAACTTGATGGTTTATAAGATGATGAAAATACATACTATTACATAGGCACGTGTCTAAACAATAAAAAAATATCGTCATTGAAAAATACGTGCATAATATGTACAAGATATCAAAGATCTTTTAATGATAAGAAATCTTAAAACGTATGTCATTGGTCTTTTACGTACATAGAAATGATGTTGATGCCTTAAAAAAGAAGCTTACCACCTATCAAGAACGATTCGTAAAATTTTTACACTAAATTGAAATTATACATTCAGCAAAGAAAATTCGGTTTGGTTAAAAATCAAAATCGAATCTTGTATAAGAATCGTTTCACGACCAAATTAATCGCTTCTCTGCGCGTTTAGAATTTTGTTCAAATTGCGCTATGTTGTAATCAATATGAAAATAGAAAGGGAGTGTTATGTTACCCTTCTACTTTTTTTCAAAATCGCTTAAGCGATACGAACCATTAAAGCTGTGAAAGTAACACCCTTGTGGCCATGATTCGATGTTCATATGGTTTTTATGAGTTGGCATATTCACAGAGTCTTTTAATGGTTCCGCCGTAAGGATTACCAGAAAAGAGCGGTTGACCGAGCACTGTACTTACTTGAATCGCTGTATACCGTAGCGTTTATCAGTCTGGTCTGAGCACAATTTTAGTTGTCCACAAAGTAAAAGAGCGTAATTGGAAAAGGGAAGATCAAGGAATATGAAAATATGTTGTTGACATTTTTCAAGACTCGAGCCGGTTTTCTCCGAAACTTAAACAAAATTTGTCAAAAACGGAACCTCCAACGCAGTTTCGTTATTCCCGATTTATTCGTCTCATCATGAGCCACAGAATTTCCCTAACCTCATTTGTGCTTTATATTTTTATGAAACGCGGTTATTATTTAAATGAGGTTAGGTTATAAAAAATAACCTAACCTCAACCTAACTACATATATATGTGCGTCAGTATTATACAAACTTAATTTGTTTCAACAAACCACGATTACAACACTTTAATTCTTATATCTTGCACTTTGGTGTATCTCGTACATACATACGCTATTTTGTAATTATTTTCTGATATCTCTAGTGATCTGATTACTGCAAGATCTTGCAAAGCTGAGTTTAAATAACATATATTTCGTGTTCCTGGTAGCGGGTCATTAAATACGAACATATACAGAATCTAATGCAGTTTGTATAGTTTCCGCGAAACGAAGGCAAATGAATTGTCGGTAAAGTTGCAACAGATTGTGGCTGCGGAGTGTGCGGTTAACGTTACTAGCTTCGATCGCACAGATTCCTAACAATCTACTTTGTATACTGGAAACATTCTCAATATGTTTCTCGATATCAGCAATTAAGACAGAATACGTCGATGGCTTGCTGCGCAAATATTGTATGTCCAGATCCAGCGTTTTTGTGGAAAAGATAAATGCTACATAATAATTAAATAAATATAAACAAATAACAATTAAATAAACTGTTTGCGCCGTATTTATCTTTATCAATGCTATTATAAAATTGGTTATAGATTTTGCATTGATGTTTTTTTTTTTTTAGGAACGTGAAACGACAAAGATGAAACAGTCAAGGTCTACTAGTTGCACGTAAAAACTCAAGTTTCGTAAAAACTGGACATTCTGTATTTGCGCAGTAAACCATCCATGTCGTTTCAAATTGCCTTTTTTCCCCACTCTATGTAATTATTCTAATGCTGTATCTTCGCTATTAATATCTCCATTTGGATTTTGAAGCTTATCGAATTTGTCATTCAGAATCGCGTTTATTCCTACAGAAGTGTGACACAAGACGCGTCAATGGAATCTTGAAGTTGGTGAGCCAGGTAGAAGACGAGCTTCAAATGACTGCATTATAACTTAAACAAAGTGAAATATTATTGTGTAAACGAGATGCGTGTTGATCCGCCCATGTTCGTACTTATTAATACTGCGCTGTCAATTGTTCAACAATTCGTCGTATTTTGTTGTTAAAGCGAGAAATTCGTCGAATTTCGCTTTGTATTAGTCAATGTACACGCAACGTTAGGATAGAAAGACTATCCTGTATTGATTGTGAGTCCTTCGGAGTTATAAGAAATATCAAAGATATAGATTTTGGTAATAGCATTCTATTAAATGTAAATAGGATCCGGAAAGTTATGTACTTTTGAGGAAACCTTTTTTGATAATAACTTTTTAATAAACGGCGATCTTCGATTGGAACATTCATAACATCACTCAGAGCGATGATTTTGACAACTTATTGAAAAATTATCGAAATCGGGCGTGTCACCTTCTTCCCCTAAATATCTGTGAAACATAACACGATTACGAGAGTTCTCTTCGTGAAATTCCTATTTAAGAATCGACGGATTATCGCAGTGTAAAATTGGAAGAACAACAGATTTCAGTAGTAAACAAACATCAACAACGATTTGCCGGGAAGCGTTTTACAGATAAATCTTTGGTGTACTTGAAACCGTGTCTTCCGTCGATTCGTTTGTTTTAATCTTTTGACAGCATCGCTTCATGCGATTATTAATCGACTAATGTCCTCTGTATTAATTAGTGCGATATGACGAATGGAAATATTATTTAGAAATCATTCATGGCGTACAGTTTCCCTGTTACTGTTAAATTACACTCTCCATGAGCTAGAAGCGTTTTAAACTTTTCCTCGTTGTTTTCCACGACACCGGTCCACTTTGCTTATATTATTTAATTTGAAGATACATATACTGTCTGCGAAAATGAATGCTCGGAGCAATGATTTTTTCTCTTCTAGATTTACTTGTAGTCAGACCGTCGAATATACTTCTGAATTACGCATGCACGAAGTACAGTTACACGGTGCAAATGCATGTATATAAACTGTTGTTATGTTATTACTCATTCGGAATTTATACGCTTGCGCCATTCCGTTTATTACGGCTATTAGTATTAGTATTACGGCTATTCTTGACATTCGTAGAATTTGCTTGAGGCTAATTGTACAAATTTCTCACTGGTATTAATAAACATGGTTTTACATAGGCACATGGTATATTTAACATAGTATCATTAACTTTTGTAATTATCTTATATTTTTTTCATTAATGGAGTAACTGGTAATAATTTTACAAGCATTATCGACAGCCACTGTCCATATCACCGCGCTGTTGACTTCTCTGAGAAATAATAAAACTTTGTCTCAAGTTTATGTATATTGGTTTTATCTCGCTGAGTTTTACAGATCGTACTGGAAGACGAAGGAAAGTCTGATGCTGCCGGACGAACATTTCTCAATTCGCTAATCGAGATTCTTTGTTCCCCGGTGGAAACAGCGACTAGTTTCAAAATTGAGAATTATCTATCAGACGATATTTAGATTCTATCGGAGTTTAATTTTGAAGAACAGGCGCACATTTCGAGAATCATTTCGAACAAGATTCGATACCTTGAAACTGCTGAAACTCTCGGAGGTCTTGAAGATCCTGCTGACTTTGGTAAGTTTTGAAAGCTTTGCGTGTAGTTAATATTTTACAAGCGTTCTGAATCCTTTAATCCAAACAGTATCATTGCTATAAAGTACTAAAGAAGAAGCAGCAAGTTCGAGATATCAGAAATGCATTTGCACGACCGACTTTTAAGACTTCCAGGACTTCCAAGATTTTCAGGAGTTTTAAGGTATCGAATCCTATTCGAAGTAATTCGAATTTGTACAGCCTTGAAAAACGTCTCGTGCCGTTTTGAAACTAAAGTTCGAATGCCCATCGTTACTTATAATGCGAGCGAAAGCAGAAAGAGAGAGAAGGACAGAAAAGGGAAGCTCTGTTTCATCCAGATCTGAACTTTATCCTGCTAGTGGACTCATCACGCAAAGACTCCTTTCCTACAGGCTCGTGCTTTAGACTTTAGATATTGGAATAGCGAGCACTAGGTCAAAGGATGTATTTGAACAGAAGGGATGGTTAGCGAGGACTTTTGAGAAATTGTGCTTCGGTCTCCGTGCTCTAATGGCGAGTGTAAGAGAATCTATACATTGCCTTAATGTGTTCTAGGTAGTAGGTTCTCCAATAACACTAACAAAGGGGGGTTATGAACTGAACAGAGGTCTTTTTAAATGAGACTATTCCTAGATTGTATCTTACGAAATCTTACAAAAAATCAGAACCCTTGGTTAGCTGTTCTTCCTGTTTTTATCAGGAGTAACTTGTACAAAGAAATACGACATTCTGCATGGATACTGTAGAACTACAAAACTGTACAATCGAGATGATTCCACTAAAAACAATATTATTCGTAATGTTTGTGTACGAACTCAGTCAGGTTGAAAAGCAATACCAACGATGGTGTTAATAACGCAATAAGTGTAGTCAAAGTGTAGTCAAAGTCAAGCATAATTGGAGTCTGTCCAAAATTTAGTATGACAAGCAAGAAATTGGTAAAAATGAAAAGTGAGGTTTATATAAAATTTATATAAGAAAGGCGAAGGTAAGAATAAATAGAAATATGATTAAGTGATGTACGAAATTTGAGAAGAATAAATACTTTCAACTTTGCGTGAGGATAGAACGAAAACTTTTGATATGACTACGATAACGGCCTCCGATAAATTTGCAAGTCTGTTAAACTTACAAGTCCGAAGGTACCACATAAGACAACGATGATCGATATTGTCAGAATTAACAATAACATATAAATTGAATAAAGCTTTATACAATCATCAGTACTAGGACAGAAACGAACGATGTTTAAAGATAGTAGCCAATTGTACGATTATGAAATTCTACAATTGATTGCTACGATTAAAGAACGAAGAAATGGAATAGTCATCTTTGAAAACATATTTGTTAAGACACGATGACAATGACGTAATTGTCGCGTGTATATTCGTAAAAATAACGCCAAGGGGCAAATTATCCCGTAAAGCATCGGAACGATCCTATTAAACTTGAAGTACGCTTAAGAAAGGAAAGCAAACTTTCAGACCAGTTCCTATAAAAGCTACTGTAATATCTTACATTATTATACCGTCTCTCAATGGTTATATTAAATTTTCATCTGATTGCGGCATTATCTCATGTAAAGATGCTATTATTGCGAAGAGAAAAGAATAAAACCGAACGGACGTAAAATCGATAAAGCTNGCTTTGTTCAAGTACGTACACGTTCACGCGTACACGTTCCCTCGCGCACAAAAGGCACGTTTTGGTTGGTCGAAGAAGCAGAGGCACAAGTAAAATCCATCGATCGATCTTAAAGGTCTGCGAGTCCAACGTTGCTTGTGAATGCGTCCCATCCTTGACCGCGGGACTGGCTTCTCTGATAAACCATGTAATACAGAAAGGAACTCGATGTGGAACGGTTTCGACACAGGCTCCCTTAAGAGACCGCGAAAGCATCTCTACTATTGTACGGACCGCTATACGAATAGTACAAGCATCCTAATCGTTCTTTGCTTCTCTCCTTAGTATTCCCATCGTATCGCCGTTTTGCAATATTTCATCTTGTCGGACGTTTTATGTTCTCTTATGTAAAGATCGCTTCTCGATAATCCCTTTTTAACACATAAAACGAAACTAATCCTGTATCGTGTTTTTGTTTAATACTAAATCATGGGAAATTCAAAATACATTAAAAGTATATCTGTAAATATTCCAATACTGGTAAAATTTTTTATTTTCCTGGTGATAATTTACGATTTGTTCGTGAGGATATTCGGTAAATTGATATAACGAGTTGGAATAATAGCTTGTAGGCATATTCCCAATAGTCCTTGCTTTAGAATTAAGTACAGTTCGTTTGTAGATTAGAAAGATCATTGGAATATTTCTGACACGGTCTTCCTGGGATAAGTGTACGTAGACTATAAGTTATTTGCTAGCAGATGATCGTTGTACAATTATAAATATAAATACGGCGGCAGATAAAAGAAAGTTTATGGAGTAAGAAGTGTAAACAGGACATCGTAATTTTACAAAATACATTTATATGTAATAAAACTAATGAATAAGCGTAATACATATAGTCCACAGAATGGATGACTGTTATCAGTGTGGTAAAATGCTTTTAATACGGAAGTTACTGAGATTCATAGTGTAACAATTTCAGATTTTCTTTTATTCGCCACTGTATATGCATGTGGAGAAGATCCAGGAGACAAAGTTTTAAGAAAAATTAATATTTAAATTAATTTAAACTTTAAGTAACATTACAAATTAATTTAAATTTGACAATATTTGCACACGCACGACGAATGGTCGACGCAGTTTGTGACAAATTTGCGCAATAATTTTATTCGATTTGAAAAAATTATTGAATGACTTTCTTATTTGTGCTTTATTTACGTATTAATAAAAAGTAAGAAACTTTACATTTAAAAACGGCCTCTTAAGAAAATTATTTACAGAAACGAGTTAATTTGATATTATTGAATTTGTCTTGATGCCATCTCTAACATCAAAGAGAAAAGATTATATCGTTTATGCAAATTCATGTTATGCAATGTTATGAAGTTCATTAAATGTGAATAAACATCTGTTTCTATTAAATATTTTACTGTGTGCTTTATCTTGAATATTTTATATATCTTTCTATATGATACGAATAGTGTGTATTTTTGCACCTTTCAACTTTTTATAAATGCATAAAAATTCGCAATCTAATAATGCCGCGCGAGAAAGAAATAAGATCATAATATTTTATCGAAGAAAAAATGTTTTTTCTAACTGTCAGATTACGAGAAATGAAAAGCTCGTAGCAGCCGTTACGGCTATCATTTTATGTAATTAACTATATAGCAATTATTGATTATATCTTCGAGCTTTGTGTATGTATACGATCATATAGAATATTTTTTGTTGCATAACCATCGTTGCGCCTTTTTTCTGTTTTTTTGGTTGTCTAACTATATCTCCACCGTAACATGTATGCACTGTAGTACGTATTTCGTATATTTCATCGTTGGTATATATTTTCTTTCCATGCGTGCTTTATAGCTTGGTTCTCACCGTAATCTCGTTTGTTTCATAAAAAATTTATCTCATTTTCCCACTGTTTCATTTTCTTTGCCAATTTCTTCCGCTTTTTTCTGAGATATTTTATAATTTTTTCTTTCTTCCAAGAAACTACCTTGTAATCCATCTTTATTTTTCACTTTCTTTCCCTGCTAGTCACATTGTATTCTGCGAATTCTTGAAATTTTTCATCTCTTTATATATATATATATATATATATATTTATTTATTATATATATATTTATTATATATATATTTATTATATATATATATATTTATTATATATATATTTATATAATACAAAGAGATGAAAAATTTCAAGAATTCGCAGAATACAATGTGACTAGCAGAAAAAGAAAGTGAAAAGTAAAGATGGATTACAAGATAGTTTCTTGGAGGAGAGAAAAAATTATAAAATATCTACATATATATGTATATTCTGCTTCGGTTCGTTATACCACATACGATAGTTCGATTTAAATCAAGTAAGGTTAGATAATCCTATCATTTATTAATCTGTATTAATTCTACGATTAACTTTTTAACCTCATGTATTAAATCGATTCAACGATTGGTTTCAGAATGAGACACAAATATTGCGAACGAGTATCTTCCAAATAAAACAAAAGTCGGAATCGTTATGGTTAGAATGGATGGATTAATCGTGGCATAATATTTGCAGAGATGGTAAGTTTCGAAATTTCAAAGTGTCTCTCGTATTCTAAAATGATAAGTGTTATTTGATCATATCGCATCGTTATGTGTGACATACGGTAACGAATTCTGTGATGGAAAAAATCATAAGAGGCTACAGCTTTTGCTAATGTAATTTACATTTACTAATTTAATAATACATATTTGTTAATAACGATTATATATGTTGCTACGTATTGGCCAAATGTTCCATAATCTTCGGCGGTAATCTACACCAGCAATTTGAAATTGAAAAAATAATTATTACCATTTGTTATATTATTCAAATAAATGTTAAATGTCTGTAAAAGCATTAATACCTTTTTATAAGAATCAGGAAGTAATGTATAAATTACTAACAAATACTGCTAATAATATTATTCTTGAAACTGTTTCTGTCGGATATCCGTCAAATAAAATATTGACAGATTTATTTTAGAAGCGTTATAAACTTCAATGTAAATAGACATTAAGTGACAACTATTTGCAGTTAAGAAGCTTAGAGAAAAGGAATTCGTCAACGACCTAGATAACTTAATTTTAATTCAATGCTATTCGAGTTAAGCTCTGGAGCTTAGAGAGCTTTCTTCACTTTGTCGCCGTTACTATAGAATGTTGGATTGAGGAAGGGTGGGAGGAAGGAAGTGCGCTGACTGATATTCTATAGCTACATGTAAATAAGATTAGTTTCTGTAAGAACAAGATAATCTCTCTATACGTAGCAATACATGTGAAAAAAGGACGGTCAATAAAACGAAGAAAACCTCGTGCTACATAAATTGAAATTATAAAAGAGACAGGTGATATTCACGAGATTGAGAACTGGGCACTTCTTATATTTTCACTTACACGTTCACTCTTATTAACCTAAAATGGTGTAAAAAAAGTTCAATCATTGCGATGTATTTTCTCAGTGAATCGTTTTATTGCAAAATACAACCAAATTTTACCTTTCACCTGAGTTTCACGTAATTCTGAATAATGACACTGACTATGTGAGAGTAATTAGAAAATATAAAATGGATAAGAAGACATTATTAAGATACACAAATATGTTTCTCATTACCGTGTATCAATTCTCCCATAGATAGGTAAACTAGAGACATTTTGCGTATTTCGTAAAATTTTTAACACGTTCCTCGTTTAAGTTGAAAAAAGTTAAAATTTCTTTTCATTCAAGAATACCATATTAAATCTAAAAAAAAAAAAAAAAAAACGAAGGAATCGCTAAGATATTTACTTCTGTTTACACGATCTTTCCTTGCAAAATGTATCAATCCCGTCTATTCTTCTACACATATATTATACATGTGTACATATATCATATATTGTGTGTCACGTATTTATCATATATTACGAGTAACTTACTGTATCTTACATAATGCTAATTGTTGTTGATAATGACCGTAAGATTGACGCGACTTTAAATAAATAAATACAATAATAATCGGTTGAAACGAAGAAACCACATGGACCTGTAATAATTATTATTCGCTAGCCTCCCTTTCCTCTTTCTTCCATTTTTGCCTTTACATTTCAGACTGTGCGTTGTTCTCCCTGTTCGCACGTAGTCTATTCTTCTCGGACTTTCTCCATTTTCTCGCATTTTCCGTTTTCCTCTTTGCGAGCTCGTTCTTCCTGCGAGTTATATCCCGTAAACCGTAGTAGTTTGTTGGTCACGGTGTGCAATCTCACGAAGGGCCACAGGGGGAGAGAGAGAGAGAGAGAGAGAGAGGCGAAGCGTAACGCCTCCCTTTTGCACTCTTGTAACCAGGAACCCGAATTCGGTGCATTCACGAGTGTGCGCGTACACACGCGAGAGAGAAACATTTAACACAAGACTACGCAGCAGATGTATTTGGTGTGCTGCTACTGCTATGTAGTGGCTCGTATTTTCGTGTGTGCAACGAGAATGGAGAATCACTATATGTAGAAATACGTTATACGGTACATTGTGTGGCTAAACAATGTGTGCGGTGGAACGCAAGTGTACACACAAGGATGTAGACTTGTATAAGAAAAAGATTAAAGAGACTACGCTTATTTATGTAAGTAGATACTCGCACTGACAGGTATTCAACACTGCGAAAAATATATTCGCGTGAAGATGAACCTACTGCTTACGCAGAACTGAAATTTGGAGAACAACAGTCGACCTGTTTTAGAATCAAACATGGATTAGAGAAGTGAAACGACGATCAAACAATGATGATCTCAGAAATAAGAAACCTACTATGTATATACGTTACTCGTTTATTTTTTAAGAGCGAAGCTTTAAAAAAACGCAGATACGTGTTCGCTACCGACGAATAAATTGCTATACTGACCACCTTCACGTGGTTTCATTAGAAGTACGAGTAGAAAATTGGCTGTATAAGGATTATTCCGAATTCGTAAAGCAATGGCATCTGAAATATCACATAAAAAGAGATGTCTCCAAATGATTCTGAAAATTCTTGCATTTAAAGTGCCAAAGGCGAATTCGCCGTTAAGAGATAGAAGATTGAAAACATGAAGATGAAGATTCCTTTGCTACAAGAGTGATCTACGCGTGATAAGAACGGAATACAAATGTAAAAAGTGTCTTTTAAGTTCTTTAGGTTAAACTAAATCAAAATGTAAGATATTTAGCGTTCTACGAGTATTGTTCGTGTTGTAAATAGAACAAAATACTGTGCTATTGAGTGCAATGATATGTATAATGGGTACGTAAGGGTGAACATAGATTAATGATTGGATGAACGAATGTGGCGTGAATCTATGGACGAGAGTGGACTTAGTAATTTGTGAATGTGGTCGCAAGGAAAAAGATAGTCCAAGGGAATAAATGGTAATTCTTAATTTTAATTCTGATTGGAGAGAGTGAACATTGTATGCAAAATTGTATCACTTAAATCTAATTGTTATCTGTACTTTTTTCTATCATACTGCCACAGTTGTATTTTTTGAGAAACTAACATCCCTGAATTGTATCACTTCCGAAATAACAAGACGATATATATTTAGAATGTCTCACGCAACTGGAACAAGTTATAGCCCTGAAACGGTAGATGATAGAAAAAAATTTCATTAAGCAAGATCAATTGTTTTCGAATGAAGTATCACCTAATGTAGGTGGTCATTTCGCGAGTAGTGACGTTTAGAATAGTTAAAAATCACTTCTGTTTCTCCAAACAAGAACGATTTTTGTGTACATACGTCAACAGGTTCACTATTTTCGTAGATTGAAAATCGACTAGTTTAAGAGATATTTTGAGTTTAATTTCGCAAAACTACATGCGACAGATAGGAAAGACGAAAAGCACCACTCTAGTTTTCGTGTCTTTCCATATTCATTTCATAAATTTGTCAAACACAATACTTTTGTTTACTGCGTTTAGCGTGGAGATATTTTCAAAAACCATAATCGCCTATTGTCACTTTACGTTTTTAAAAAGGATCAACGCACAATTTGCAATCAATTTTACAATAGCATCGGTAAAGATAGATACAATGCAAAAGGTATTCATTTACTTGCGAAGTATCACTGAATTTGTAAAACTGTTTTCCTCGAAAACGCTAAAAATGGACACGCAATATTTATCATTATGTACAACATCGACGTACAATAGATCAATGCTGTTAGTATTATTCGAAACACTTGAATTTTCTCTAATGAAACTTTCTTTATCCTCTACCATTTCAGAGTTATAACTATACTTTCTTTTTAACTGCGCCAGGCACCTGTACATTACGATTTCGCGCAAATCTCGCTTTCTCTCGTATTCGCTCCTTAAATGTTGCTGACACGCCTACTCGCTGCTGCTTTGGAAACATCAGTAGTCTCTACTGATGTCGTGACTTGCAATGTAGAAAGATCGGTTACCATCCAAATGCACTCGATGATTTCTACACAGAGAGAAAACTCTGCCGGTTTACTACCGTTCACGGACTTTCCTTGGCGAATTTCTTCATATCCGGAGGTACTGAACGCGATAACTATTGAATCGAGCGCGAGATTACACACGAAACTTTCTGTATACACGGAGATCGTCGCCGAGACTACACCAATCCGACACGTGTACACGATTTAAAGACAAAACGGTACACGGTCCCTGGCTTCTGTACACGAGCTTCTTTCATCTCACACAGATGGCGCTTCTAAAGCTGTAGAAATACTACAAATGAATCTGCTGAATTATTATGGAATTGTACGTACATTGTCTACGTCATGACTCATGATTTCAAGAATCGATGGTGTGTTAAAAGGTGGCAACGGAGCACGATAATGCACTTGTAATGCAAATGTAACGATGTTTAACAGAAAACAAACGTACATAAGTTTTAGCGAAAGATTTTTAAGAAAAGAAGAAATTTAGTATTTTGCAGCTACCAACTTTGGCCCTACAAAAGTCTATCTTAAAAGATTCTCAGATTGCGTAGATCATGATCACACAATTCACATAATTCAAATAATAGTTGTCATAAATTCCATTTGTTTCGTCGATCTTCATCGAGACGAACGAGAAATTACGGCGGAGGATGGGAATGAATAAAACTGCGTAAGATCATTCAAACTAATAAACTTTTATATTTCAAACTTGGAAATAAATAAAAAATACTAGTAATGGAAAAACAGAAAGTATCTGAAACTTTGTTTTAATGGAAAAATGACACATAGTAACGGTTTTGTTACGGCGTAGGTAATGTGGAATAGCGGTATCCCAATTTACCTTCACTGCATAAAATTAAAAAGCGAATAGATGGTACAATTATTTTCGTTTACGATCTAATCAGGCACAAAAATTTCAGACAAGAATCAGATTGTGCGCCTTGAAATTTACTTGCGGCAGTCACAGCTGTAACTTCCGGTGTCATAACCAACATATTCACAGTGTACCCAGATTTCACACGTGAAACATTGTATCTGCTCTTCTCCTCTTTCGTCTTCGCCGTGACTCAAATTGCGGAAGAGGTATGTATTTCGAACTAGCAACGTGACATTAAAACCTAAAATTTCATGTCTTATTTTGTATTCTCGGAATGTTCGCAAAATTGAAACGAAACCATGGGATTAATACGCAAATGAGCAGATTTAGTAATCTATTCTGGAGTTTTGACATATTTTGACCATGACTGCAACGATTGCAATACTTGCTGAAAAATTGTTGCAAATTCATGGGCAAATGTGATTGGTTGACAGGTCATTTGCCTCTGTTATTTACGATATTATAAATTACATAACGTTAATAATTTCTAAGGTACTTCGGTACTCTAAATTACCAAATATGCTGCGCTTTCTCTACTAAAATTATCCCACTTCTAAGAAGATATATTTAATAAAAGATTTACATAATTTCTTGAAGCTACGATACTAACAAATATTGTAAAGAAATTGAGAAATACGTACCAAAGAAAGTAGTATATTTCAAGAGTAGGATAACGGCTATAATATTCGTAGACAGAAAGTTCATGATCGCAAATCGATGACACTAATCCATGAGATCAGTATGGATATTCATCAAGAACAAATCTCTTAACATTAATAGATCCGGTTCGTGCGTTACTTCATCAGCTACAATACCAGGTATGTAAGTATGAAACCGGAATTTTTGCAAAGAAATTACACATTTATTGTATGAAAATGATAAAAAGTGTTTTATTCGAAGTATTGCCCATCGCTAGTTATACATTTTTGCCATCTTTCTGGCAATTTGTGAATGCCACGCCAAAAGAACTGTTCCTCTTTTGAGGCAAACCAGTCGTCAAGCCATTNGCAGTTTTCTTCAAATGGAAGCAGAAAATCAGTGCTGTCCGCAAATCGTTGTTTGTAGGCACAAAATTCGACATTTTCAAATTCTACTAAAACCTATGTTGTTGCACTAAACTTGTATCGCAAACAGTTGAAAATCTTTAGCAGATGTCAAAACAAAGAAATGGCGTCAATGACGCGTATTGAAGTTAGCTACATTAAATGTTATCGCCACATATGGGCAAATTCCGGTTTCATATTTACAGACCTGGTATCCGGCAAATACAAGAAAGTAATCGTTCTTTCTTACTTATTAAACCGCGATTAAGAATTTATTGTAAATCTTGTGTATCTTAACGTGAAATCTCTGTCCGACTTTTATTCAGTCTTAATGAAAAGAATTTAAAAAATGAAACGAACATACATATGTGACTTTCGTTTTAATATATGTAATGCAACTACAAGAGACTCTGCAATTATAAGCTCCGGAGCTGAAATTGGATCGATTTAATATTCTTAAGAAGTATTATCTTCTATCAAGTAAATCTTCCACGTTTGATTTTATGAAGCTATTTAAGTAACATAACTTTCTTACTTTACGGTTTAAATTCGTGTTTTGTAATGCATTCACAGTAGCTATAAACAATAGAAACGTTCAGGACACTGGAATCGTGCGTTTTTGAAAAATTATTTGTTACACGGTAAAAATACACATTCTAAGTGATTTAATTAGTAAATAAAGAATTCATTAAGGAAAGTAATTTATCACGAACAGCTAATATCATGTCTTATCCCTCTCTCTAATTGCAAGTGAAATCGTCGAAGATATTTGAAGGCAGCAATCGTTATCTCGAAAATGTAACATTGTAGCTTTTACGGTTTTCTATTTGCATAGTTTTATAAAAATTCATCTATGGTTATTGAAATTGAGTATAGCAACAATGTCAACGTGTAACATAGCAAAGTGATCTTATTAGAGCATTAGTCAATAGTTTATAGTGTAGGAAATAACTGAATGAAAGGCTGTTCGAAAAAGCAGAACTGCAACGGCTAAATGGTATACGATTCTAATCAAAAAATAAAATTCAAGCATGATAAAACGCAAACAAACCTTCAACCACTTCCGATATTCGAAACCAATTCGTTATTAGTTGAAAATAAATCGATGCAGCTTGAAAGAAATTTATAATAACTAGGACCATCGACTTGGTTAGTTTGTTCAGATGGGGGTCAAGAGACTGCAGAAATCGAGCGTTGATAGTCGAGATAATCGAGTATTTTTTCAACGATATTTGAAAATAAAACGTTCCGAATTGTTAACTGTGACGCGTAACAAAAATTGTATCGTCCCAATAAATTCTACCGCTTATTCAAACAAAGTTCAAACTGTATAATAAACACGAATATGTAGTAAGTTAAGAAGAAAATCCGCTACGTGCTGGAAAATAGGCGGAAGTCTCACCTGTTGACAGCCCTATTCATGACTATGTGCGTGCCAGGGGTTCGTAACAATTTTACCATTATGGTAATTCAAAAACGTTTGGGCTGTTATATTACAAACTGCTGTAGTAATCGTTATGATTTACGTGCTTCTCGTTAATATTCATCAAATATTTCATTTTCTAATCGATTTCCTAATATCATGAAATTTATTAGTAGTCTGGGTTCGTACAACATTACCTTGCTGTTATCGTAATTCATGCATCTCAAATCGCAGACTAGCCTTGTTCTGAGGGAAAAAGAAAGAATTCGAAGAAATTATAAACTCAAGTACGAACACACGTTCGTTGCTTCAACGCCGCGTCTGAAGCAAAACATACATAGCCCGTATTCGATACGTCAATTTTATAGCTTGGAATAAAAATTAAAGTCAGAATTTAATTTTGATACAAATATAGCCTACCGTCGTATTTGAACATAATAATTTAGTTTAAGAATGTATTCTAAATGAAAATGCGTAGTTCCAGCTGTCGCAGAAAAGCACGAAATAATTAAAGAACTTGAAAATGATAAAATGCTACAGCGTTGGTAAAACTGCATAGTATCGGGAAAATTGCGATCACTGATATTAAAAAATTAAGGCATTTGACATTAAAAAAATCAAAGAGAATTGAGGAAGAGTTTTAATGCTTTCAGTTCAAAATACACACTGCAACTCCATCAGTGAGATCCAGCTCCAGAGATATTCATATGCGTTAAAAAATGTATGTAATTTAGCAACCAAAAATATGGAGAGCCTTTAAATATTGCAGAAAAGAAAAGCTGACAATTTTCTTAACTTCTATTTGAATAAATAGAATTTAACATAGGAGAAATGATTGTATTGTTAACAAGATATTTTTATCTCTCTATTAGTTCGGGTATTGAAATTCTAATATATATTTTTATACAGCTGCATATGATTTTTTTTTCTTTTAATCGAGCTATTGCACTTATTTTTAACTACACTTCTGGCTGCATTAATCGTAATGTACCTGTGGACTTTCTACGCAAAATATTAAGATACCTGCTCCTTAAAGAAGTTATTTCTTTCATCGTCATGGACACGTCATAAATCAGAGGATCCCGATGGGACTGAGCCTCCGATGGAGCTGCGCGCCGAAAAATACTTGATTAAAAACTTGGAAATCAATTGTCAAGACCTGAATGTGATGTCGCAAATTAGCCAGATGGATCACTGCAAAATTCTTTTTCGGAGTGATCGCGAAGTCTTTCGACATTGCTAGTCCGATGTTTACGGAAAGATAAATCAATCAGAAACTTTGAGGATTTTTAACATTCAGAGCAAGAAAAGCGATGTTTAGTTCGTTTTTACAACGTAAATTTAGTTAATAAAGTTTAATCACACAGATTAGTCGAGAATTCTAGAGGTTCATTATTTAAGCTAAATTTGATGTCTCAGCAGCCTCAATTAGAAGATTCAAGTTTAATAGAAGTTTAGTTCAGTTTCATTCAGAAGACTGATCAGCAGTTTAAGAGACTCAATTTACGATCTTCGTAGAATGAACAAATTATAAAAGTAGTATTCATAGAATTTTTAAATGTTACAGTTTTTATATATACAGAAGTGCGAGATTCATTAATTGTTAAAAATGCCAATAGAATGATATAGAAAGTACTGTTAAATTTATAATTTGAAGGAATTACGTGTTATCATAATTCTGTTTGATAGGATAATATTTTGTAATCTCTTTCGTTCGTTTGAAACATTTTTTACCATCGCCGTGTCGTAAAGTTTATGACGACATTATAAAAACGTTTATAATGCGCTTGTATGAAAGCAACATTCTATAATGTGAAAGATCATCTACTTTTAAAGAAAAAAAGAAACTGTCAATTTTTCTCGGTAAAAAAATTCCGACAAGTAATTTTCGATCCCTGTAACTTTTAATTAGCCGTTATTGAAAGAGTTTTGTAAAAATCAGAGTAAACAATACGTGGAAAATATATGCCATGAATAGGATGGATGAAATGAAACATTCCAATCTAGTTTAACAACTTCTATCGGATCCTTTCGATACAAAACGAAAAGCACAGTGCTGTTGCCTTTAATTCCTGTATTTAATTGGCAAACGTTTTACTATTTGGTAGATTGTTCATAGCGAATAATCCCCTTCCAATCGCACAAAATACAAAGTGAGGCATCGGATGTAATCCGGATTTCGAATTTAACAACGATCGATCGTTCCGCTTTTTGGCAAAATAACTAAGAAGGAAGACTAAAGAATGTTTTTCATTATGTTTGTAATTATGAGTTCCGAAGTTAGCTTATTTTCGTTTTCTTTCAACCAAACCAATCAACCGATCATACACTCAGCACGATCCATCAAATATTTCGCTGTTAAATCATGTAATACCCATGAGTCGTAAGAACGGCGTAAGCAAGACAATTGAAATGTCCACCTAAATATTGATTTCAGCGAGAGTAACAATTGTCGAAGCTGCTCTCGAATGGATACACGATCTGAGAGTACTCTGGAGAGCAAGTATCGTAAGAAACTGTCAAACGAACACCAAGTGATCCGTCAGGTAGTTAGATCGTATCATGTTCGGTACATCATATCGTATGTCATACACGACAAATCAATAATAAAAGAAAATGTTAATTGCGAATGTGTAGATTATTTTGTCAGACTTGAACGAACTTTATAATTCGTTCTACGGGGACATTCGATAAATCTTTTTCGCCGGATAATAAAACAAGTATAACGCGTACATGCTTTCTCTCTAGAGAGCATCTGTACGTACAACGATTATGAGTATAGTAAATTTGTGAGTAAAAGTGTTGTTTTATTATTCCCAGAGAAGGCCATTAACATGCTTTCTATGCTATCTTTTAGGTAGGTTGACTGTGTAGAGTTCCTTGGCTAGGTCATTAGGATGATTGTCTAATCTGGTTTTGTATTTGTCACTGGGGCGTATAATTTCCTCAGCGACTGAACTGATTTCCAGATCTTTATGGAGTTCGTCATTTCGCACGTACCACGGTGTGTTTACTATGGTAAATATCTAGATAGCATGCATTAATTATAATATGAGAGAGAGAGAGAGAGAGAAGTAGTTTTATTCAGTTCTTTCATAATTTAAACATTTTTGAAAGACAAATTCGTATCACCAACATTAATTCCTGTAAGGAAAGCAATTTTCTGGGCAGGAAATAGTCACAGTTACTTTAAAATAAATCATATGTGTCGATGTTGGTATAAAGGTTTTTAACAAAGTGTTCCATAACATATTTACATATTACGTAATCATTATTATGAAGTAGGATTTGAAAATGAAATATAGACACAACGATCTTTTTAAGGAATTATAAATGACATAAAATTGCTTAGTTATTATATTATACACCTAACATTAATTCGCTATCTAATGTAAATATTGTAAACTCTGGCTCAAACAATGGCTAATATAATTACTTTCGTTTCGCTGCAGGGAATTATTTTTAAATTCTATCATGGTTAGAATAAAAATATTAGATTTATGCAATAACAGTTGCGCAATAGCTGCAATAATAACAAAACAATCGATCGATTATTAATACGAATATACGCATATATTAAGATTGAGTTAATGGTTAGGAAATATAAATAAAATAATTTGTGACGCGGTTATTTTATGAAGAAAATCTGATATGATGTAATTACACAAGATTATATGTTGATATTAACATGGAATAACAGAGAGTTAATTACGAGATAAAATGGAAATTACGTAGTTAAATACATAAATAATCGTATTATACCGAGTTACTAATTATCAGATACTGAAACAAGTTTCTAGCCACAAAGTGGACGTTAATCCAATACCTTAAAATAATCTACAGAAATGTCGGTTGTGTAATATTAAAACGTACTCCAAAGTCATCGAAGTTTTCAAACTAAATGCACCAAGTTCCGTCGCTACTTCAAGCATTATATCAAAATTGTCCATTTACCCGGTCGCTACCTTCTCTTGAATCTGTTAGGAGCCGGGAGATCGTCAAAAACTTCTGTTTGCAAATATCAGTTTCGATTATAAAAGTTGTTATAATCGTTTTGCGTGCAGGTCGGGTCAAACGACATCCAAATCTAATTATAACGTTAAAGAGGAGGATAACATTCCTTGTACAATTTAAAAATATATCATCTGGAATTCAAATGTCATTAAATAAGAGTATTTTAATTATTAGGACCTTTATCTTTTGCTTGACTTCTAGAGATATTTCCTTTCTATTATACTTGTCAATAATTAATCAGTTTCAGTCTGGTATTATATTTCTGGTGGTGATTATATATACAACTTCGATATTCTAAACTACTTTAAAAATTCGATATCCTTATTGGGCACGTTCTATCAATTTTAACATTTCATAAAACGTTATAAATGCAACATCCAACGTATTTTTGTACGTTGAATTTTCTCTTTGATTAACAAGCTCTTTTGACTTTGAATCAGAACGTGCAACAGCTTTGTTTAATAGTTTATTCAAAATAATATGATTAAGGTAAAATGGCGAATAAATAACGCCGTGTTTGTTAAAAACACTTCCTTTTAAAAACGATATATTTCAATTTGACAAAGGATTTTATCGTACTACCTTCTCAATATCGCGCTGAAATCTAAAATTCCGGTATGAATCGATCAGGCAGCTGTGAGTAAGACGATTGCCGTAGCTATTATAATCGGAATCGACTTTTGCAATTGAAAGCTTTCAAAAATCCTCTTCTCGCCAACAGATTCGAGGAAAAAGTTTAGCAACATGAATATAGGATACGGATGAAAGTTCAGTGTAAGCAGGCACGAAGCGATTCTTTATGAGAAAGTACGAAAAAAAGCTGCGGAATAAAATTTCAGTCGTTCATAGCTTTTGAAACTGGATTCTCTCGAAAACAAAGCCTGCAACGAAAAACTTTAATTCCATATTTTTTCTTCAATTTTTTACGCACGCTTTGCAAAGATCGCTGAAGTATTTGAACAATTATTTATTTCTGTAGATAATTTATAATACATATAGTGGCTCTCGAAAGTATTCAAATACTCGCTACAGAAAATTTCTACGAGTATACTGTGTGCATTGTACGAGACTTCTTAAAACGTTAACATTGTAACGAGACGGAACAATCGCGTTTGCGATAGTCAAATTTAAAACCCATTCGTAAATTTATATATAAATTTGGTTTTGATAGCGGCATGTTTAAGCCACTCGGAAATTCGATGTACGTAGAAGTTATATGACATTCATTGCAAACACACAGTTAGTGAAAAATTGATATAGAGAATGGATAGTCTTGAACGTACAATTAGTATTAAACATGGTCCTGATAAATATCGTGGCTTATTAATATAGTAAATAACTGACTGCCCAAATGTGTATGCTTCCGATAAATAGCTTGTGACTTCTAGACACATTTTCAAATCCGTTTCAAATTTTACCAATACAATCACGACAATCGTGTCTCCTTACAACGATGATATAATTTGGAAATGTTTCATATAATATAATACGCAGAAAAAAGTTTCTAGGAATGCTCGAATCCTTTCCCGAGCCACTGTATAAAGAATCTAAAACCAAAGTTGCGTATAACAATAGTTTTACATATAGAAGCTTTACGCATGTGCATATACCTATAAGACCTAAAGACTTCTCAAACTTTCTTCATCTTTACTCGACTACGTTGAAAGATGACTTCTTTGTGAATGGAAGTAACGTTGGAAAACGAAGAAGGGATAATCAGTAGAATACTTGTCGACTATCTGTAACTAAGAACCAACCTAATATACATACACAAATACATATGTATATGTATATTGTACATATTCAGTGGTTTGACCAGGCAGCCCACTTGCCCCTTTTTCACAGGCCAAAACGGCAATCCCCGTAAGCGAGGAAGTTCATTTCGGGTTTTACGTCCGTCACGAGTGTGTTCCTCCACTCGTACCATGGATTTAGCGCAGTAACGAGGCCTGATAAAGCCACTCAACTGCTCGCTTCGTACCATCGCGGAAGTCACGATGGCTGGATCGTCCCTATATTCCGTTTTTCGACCGACTGTTGCTTTTTCTGTCGGTTTTTCATCGGACAAGCTTTTGTCGCCTATTTATAAGTTCGACGGTGTTCCATCCCCTTAAATATATAGTTCAATATAGTTCAAACATATAATCAATAATATAGCCAAATGTAGGTGAAACACGCGAGACTTTGAAGCGGATCAAATGTTTCGGCTTACTTCTCAGTGCTTATTGATTATGGTATTTTTTAACCGCGTGGTATGTTAACGCGATATTATGAGTCACATTATGCAGGATAAATACGATAATGATTGGGGAAATTTATTAGAGGAGGTTATTACCGTAACAAACAGGCAGATTGAGAAGCGTAAATTGTCTTTTATTAGATATGATATTCCTGCTACTGTAAAGAGAGGCGAGGAACAGAGATGAAATTGTGTTTTGTCCAGGTGTTTCGCCTTGCTAGTGACTCGTCAACAGGGCTTCCTGGGTGGTCGTTGCTACGTTGTTAGATCCAAGGACAATGGAGCCAGGTCAAAGATTGCTTTTATGGAAATGGAATGGTTAGATTGGGATTTGTGGGAATTGCTGTTCTGCTGTGATTCTTCTGGTTCCAAGTTTTGCAGGATAATCACAAATCTATCGAAATTAGATACGATGATGAAATTAGATTAGAGTATTGGCATGTAATTCGTGGACTAATGAAATTTTAATCTCAGGCTTTGCAGATTATTAAGATAGAAGAACATTTTGAAGTATTCACGATAACTAGTTTTTTCCTTTGCTATCATTTTTTGAGAAAGCATTTTTGACAGTATCATTTTATGCAAAATTATTAAACCATACACATACAATAGACGGAAATGATTTTACTTTTATAAACTAATACGAAGATAATTAAAATTTTAGTGTTATTCTGTAAGAAGCACTTAGTATTAAAACAGAATTTGATAGTAATTATTTGGAAACCATTGAATAATTTTAAATAATTCGTGCAACGTTCGCTTTGCTGACAGCAGGAGTTCTCTCGAAAGTAAAATTTTGTAGATTGAAGCGTTAAAACGGAATCATCCACGTGGATTTACACGCAGTACATTTTTTATAGTTTAATATGACAAATTCAATTGTGATATCCCGCGTAGCATTTAATTAAAGTTACGGAATTTTTTTAACACTTCAATGTTTAATGATACCGCATAGGAATGTTAATATGTGTTTGTGTCTTCTTTTTTAAAATTGTCACATGTCGCTTGATATTTATGAAAAAATTTGCACTTAATTGAAATGGATATTTTGTTAAAAATTTTTCGAAAGAATGGTATATTTGAAGATGTTTTATTACTTCCAATCATTAATAAAAAAAAAACCCGCTTATCGTGTATCACTAACTTAAATTTAATGACGCCAGCAACTAAAAGTAAATATCGTCTATGTCTACTATTACGTCTACTGTGTTTTTCTTTAACTGAAGTATTTGAGGTAAAGTTGTCTAACTGAAGGTATTGTCCTTTAATTAATATAGTGCTCGTGATATTTGCATTAATATATTTAAACGAGGCAGCCTAATACACCGTACACAAGCGGTGGGAAATCAGATACCAGTCGTTATCGAAGTTCCATTAACTAAACCGTACGTTCAATTACTGTTAATCGTCGTGTCGGGAGAAGCTATCGGGATTTAAATTTTGTATTTTCATAATACCTTAGCTCCTCGTGTACTTATATTTAAATACTTGTAAAAATAAGAACATCAGAATGAACATTTCTGTTGTGTTCTAATTTAGAATAGATAAACTATCGATTCAAGATAACTACCTTGGATTTCGACGAATCTCTTTGTTTTTTAACTCCTTTATTGCAATCAGTAGAAGAGAGCCCACAATATGCACATACTTTTTCCCGTACATACATGTTTCATGTTATATAATGTATAACGTAACATATGATATACTTATCGTAAAATATTAAACACAAATATGAATGGCGATGCATCAACGAAGCAGATCGTGAAACCTTTTCGATAACTCCATAAGTAATAACTCTGAAATCTCAAGTAAATGACAATAACTGAAAGATAACTAAAATTTGTTTAAAATAGTGATCGTAAAATTGTCGCTGACTTTAAATTTCAAGGTCGAATTTTTTGTTATTACATCGTGTAGGTAGTACTTGTTACAAGGAACGAGGTCGTCAAACAAGCTATGGATCGCAATCATTTTCTCGGGAAAACAATGTTTAAGTTTCATTAATTGTATGCGTGTATATGTATATAATTATATATTTTTTAATACAATTTTATTAATTATATATTTACATCTTTAAACTATATTTGCATCTTGCAGCATAAATTTAAATCGGGGACCCTCCCTTTTTTACCTCATTGGTTAGCTTCTACGCTAGATCCACGATAGCTCAGTCAATTAGACATCCGTTTATCGCTTTATCCCATCCCCTATTTCTTGCATCGGTTGTATGCTTTTTCAAGAGTGGAACGCGACTTTGCGGGGAAATTAGTTTACTGCACATCTGGTGACGCAACGAGTCTTCCAACGAGTCCTAGACGCTTGATATAGCCTGTCGCTGGTCGCCAGACATTCGACAAGTGAGCTGTTTAGAAACTCGAGATTTATGATTCTCGCGAACGCAATCGAGGCTGGCAATGAAACTTTGAAAAAAAAAAAGAAAAAAATAAAGTACATGTACGCGATCCAAATTGTAGGTAGATAGAAAACAGCTTCCTCGAAAACAGCTTCGTTGCCGTATGGTGTCATAAACTCTACCGGTCACTGAATTCTACCGTTCACAATCACAGAACCCGGTTAATGTTATCTATTCGCCTGACAGAACCTGAGGAAAATCATTAAAAATGAAATCTTCGCAAGCTCTTCAGTGTTCGATAGCGATATATTAAGATCGGGATCACAAAGCTCGGGGTGACAATCAGCTACCTTGTGATACACGAACAAATCGACGTCAGCGACACCCGAACAACAACGAAGGGCAGGATCAAGACGGATTACTTC
The DNA here is from genome assembly GCA_014737395.1 of Bombus waltoni. Lineage (NCBI taxonomy): Eukaryota > Metazoa > Arthropoda > Insecta > Hymenoptera > Apidae > Bombus > Bombus waltoni. The sequence goes on from JACXII010000054.1 coordinate 114,450, forward strand.
CTCCTATTTCTTTAATTCAGGACTAGGGCAACATCTAGTCACTTTAAGCTGGAAATCGTAGTCGTATTATACCTCAGGTATTGTGACTGAGCGTGATTCTCGTGGGATTTATTAACACTCGTTGTGATGTTTCTCACCAGGAGAAGCGCGATGCTCCTCGCCATCTAGCATCGAACTTTGCATTGCTGTTGCGCCGGTCATCTACGCCTCGAAGAGAGAAAGAGAGAGAGAGAGAGAGAAAGAACACAGCTTCTACGATGAATTGCACTTCTTCGTTGTTAGATTTGTACCTGCAAGCAGAATTGCAAATTCTGGTGTTTAGTCTAAAATACTTCCACTAAGCAAAATGCAAACAATTGCACGTTATAAGGGTAAAAATTTGTGAACAATAAGGCATTGCAATCGTACTACTTTCTATATCGAACACGTGACGTATAATGTCAGGCTTTTTTCGCAAAACAGTGTCGAGATTGTTATAGCGTACTTACATACGTATGTATTTGTACACATTCTACATACATGCGTATATATATATATATATATATAATAGAGTTATATTTATCTTTTCTTTGACGTAACAAGGATTTAACCAAAATTATGGACAAGTCGGGAGAACCGATTGGTCTTTAAGATTATCAAATTATCAGATCTTTGGATTTTTACTTATTATAAGAGGAAAGTTTACTATTCAGGAAATAATGCTGAGAATTCTTAACGCATCGAAATCAATGAGAAATTCGTAATTATAATAAATATAAGTTATAAGTTTTCGTCAATTTTGGGCATACTTGAAAACAACGCTTGAAAACGTATGTAATTTAAATATCGTCAATCTGCCTTTGAGTTTTATGAAGCAAAAATAATATTCGTACCAGATTCTGTACTTTCATTCTAATTTTTAAAATAAAGCATTCATAAGTTGTGACGATGCTGTTACGCTCGACCCAAGACATAATTCTGGCAAGCACTCGTTCCTCTGTTCTTCCCTACGTGCCTGGCCTGAAATCCAGCGTACCGATGTTTGACAATAAAGCACAGATCTACTAGATAGCCTAGATATTAAACGAGTCCACTAACAGGTCCTGAACAATACACGCCGTCTTTCTTATGCTCCTCTTTCCTTTTTTTTATCTTTCTTTATTATTTTTATTCGCAGAGTATGTTTTACGGAAAACACCCGTGACATTCTATGTATAGGATATTCGGACTAAAGTAGCGGACTAAATCGGACTTATATCGGACTAAAAAAATCCAAGAGATGTTCCTACAAAAGGAAGTGAAAAAAAAAGCGAAGAATAATTGCGTTCGAAGCTTTGTTTATCAGTTATTGACATTTAAAAATCAACCAAAATATCCTCGGGGCCCACGAATTCTCTGCACGGAGCGAATCTAGGTCAACCTAAGTGACGAGGAACACGGTGATCCTGAAATCCAACGACACATCAGTGGCAGTTTATGTACCTTGTATAAGTCGTAAAGTAGAAGACTATGACATTCGTCGTAAGCGATCCTGTTCTCCCATAGGAAACCGTGTTGTACATTACACGTTAAATCTATCTACTTGGAGAAATTCGTAAAAGAAGGAGAAGGAGTTTCCGAATAGAGATTATTAATGTTTCTTTCAGTCGTCGAATTTGCTCATGTAATTGAAAAAGGAAAGATAACAAGCACAATGTACGCATAACATACGTGATGCACACAAAGAATTGTTACATAGTACTATTCCTATAGGTACAATTGTGCACGAAATAAAGTGAAAGAACAAAGGAAATTATAAAGCTACAGTAAACTATATCAAACTGAATTGACAATAAAACTAGAGCTAATTCACTAATAATATTAATTTATTTGATCAACGTTAACAGTAACATTTGTGTAAATTGATTTAATTACTAATTAACGAAGATATTCGAAGTATCGCGTTGAAATAGCTCTCTCAATATTTCTCTTTCGTCGTGGAAATCTATTTTTTCGAAACTGGTCTACACGAGTAACAATACCTGCTAGGCCACTTGTAAAGGAGAGTACGGCCATTGTGAAACTGGCCACACGCTGTTCACCTGATGTGTTTCATCATATTCAGAAATATGTAAGACATAATTTGAGTAATTTTAAAGAGGGAATATGTAAGAAAAATTATTTGTATTCAAATCTTGCAGCAGGTGTAGGAACGTAGTTGTGAAAATTATAATTACGTGATATTTTTGAATATTGAAATAGTAAATGAACATGTTTGTACTAATAAATGGTTTAAAAAATATTCATTACTTCGTTTAAAATGAGCATTTATTGGTCGATGATGTTTTTTCTTTTTCATTAATTTCTGTATAATAGCACCATAGACTCTACTAATTTGGTGCATTATAAACATCATCATTTAATCTTTTCCAAAGAAAGAACTTTAATAGCGTTACATTTTATATATGTACTCGCCCCGATAAATGATAAATCTTCTATATGATTTATTAAATATGATTCATCGTCATATATATGAGAAATTTACCGACAATATATAATAATATAAGTTCCAAAATGACAGTGAACTTCACTTGGAGTAAGATATCTAACAATAAGTACAATATCCTCATGAAGCGCGACTGACAGCTTAGTTGGATTTAATTGTGTCTAAAGTGAAATTTTGCAAAGTCGAGTACTAATTCATATTAAATATTCGATTACCATTTGGTCGAAATTGAAACAATCGTCTATTTCACTTGAATGTACTACTTTCGATTTTCCTTTTTTTGCTTTGCGTGCGTCAAACTTACCTCGCATCTGTTTTTCCTTCTTTTTAATATGTTAATCAGTATACCTGAAATTTAACCATAAAATATTCACAGATATGTTATTTCTGTTACGTCGCAAATAATATATGTCATTGGAAAATCGGACGAGTGATGTTCTATATAACTCCCATTAATAGACCATTAATTTCGGTCGTTTTATGTGGAGTTCGAATATGATTCGCCGAGAATTCGAACAGGATTCGTCGCTGCCAGAAATATAACAAACTGTCGTTTGAGAGACCGAACGCGGTTCTTTTATTATCTGAAAAAAAAAAACACATGTAGATTAGTTCATGTCGAAAATATTGGTTTTCCAATCAACAAGCTTCAACGGTATTGTGTTCACTAGACTGCAGATTTTTACGTATTTGTATAACATTTCAAGCCGTGAAAATACACGGAATTCACGTGATATACAGAAACATGTAAAATATCTAAAGTAGAGAACTTACAATTTTTCATAAATAAGCCGCGTGTGGTATTTAAGTTCCACGTTTTAAATTACGCTCATAAAAATATAAATTTGAATGAAACACCGCAGTCTACCGATCACTATTTCATATTTTTGTGCAAAGAATATATGCATTATCCTTCGTTAACCGAATACCCTAGTATCTGAACGTTCTCTTATCCAAACAGAATATCTACTAGTAACAGATGCCCTTTTCTGTTTAAAATACTATTGTATTATCCATTATTGTACGTATCAAAGTGCAAACAGTAAATGAAAATGTCGAGGATGCGCCGTCTTTCGTTGAAAATTTGGGCAGTTAAGCGACTAAAAAGTACGGACCCCTTACGTATTAAAACAAATTCACAATTTCCCTAATCTCTCTTGTAACAAATAAAATTTAATTCGAGAAAAGTGATTGTTCTATTAACTATCCGAAAATTGTATTATCCGAACATCTTTGTCTTTATAAGTTTGGAAATGGCAGGCTCTACTGTGTACCTAAACGAACGTGAGGTCTTTGAAAAGTTCTTTGGCAACGGCGCTGAATATCCTCTACATCTGACTTTCGATTATACGTGCCGTGGTACTGCCTTTTTCTTGATTCTTTGGAAATATCGAATACATGACATGTCTGTGGCTATTGCATGCGAAGCTGTTGCTGCGGCAGGTTAATTAATATTGTCAGAAAAAGACTGATATTTGAGCAAAATGTACGCAGACATATATCGTCTTTTTGTTAACGAAAAGATACTAACCAGTCGCATCTATCATTTCGTTAAAAGGAACGACGTTATTCTATTATTTATCGATATTCGTGCATTGTCGAATGTACGCGCGGGAGTGTGCGCTGTGCGTATAATATTAAAAATGATAAAATATATCGGTGAGATCGTTTCGTAGGAATTGAGAAAAAGAATTTTACTGATAAATGATCTTGCGACACGCTATTACAAATTTACCAGATATCTGATCACTGAAATCTAAAAAAACGTATACAAATTTATTTTACGAAGTTTGTATGTACGGAGGAAACATATTGAAATTTATTTCGGATTGGATTGGAGAATGATCACTGTCCTTCCTATTATACAAATTTTCTCGCATGAGTCGTTTCGACATTTAAAAATACCTATTTGCCCACAAGAAGTTCTGACATATTGTGAATCTGTACATTGAATTTACACTAGGCAATATTTATGCCTACTTAGATATAGTAAATGATACAGGCCATCTGGACACTGAAAACTCTCAAGTAAATCGTGATATTCGTTTGTAATTCTATAACGTGTAAATCATTCGGAAGCAAATTTCATATACGTGATTTCTTGTTTTCACTTATGGATTATCTTACAACAATCTATCCCTTTCTTATTTCAGTAGTTTCTTATTTTCGTCTGTATGTAATAGATCGGGCTATTACAATTTGTATTATAAATGTGTATATATTATATTATAATTTTTATTTTATATTATTTCATATATTTTTTATTACATAAATTATAAAATTTAAGTAAATTATTTTATATATTATAAATTTTATATAATCATAATTATGTATAGAATAAAACGCGAANACATTGTTTTTTAAACTATTATGATGTTAAATAACTTAGAATTCATATTTTCGACTCGCGAGTCATGAAGATAAACGTTATGAAATTCTTTCAGTTTAGCGTATCAAATATCGAAGTTTGAGAAATAATTTACGATTGACAAATAAGTGATCATTAACTAAATTATATCGCATGTATCCCGAGGAATTATTAAATTGTGGAATGTATGTAACAATGTGCGATTGCTATGCATGATGCTAAAGGAACTATTTTTGTTATAACGATAACAAGTCAGAAAAGTCTGCAACTTCTTATTAAGTAAATATGTATATTATTCAACAATAATATCTATATCTGCAATATATCTGCTCTCTCTCTCTCTCTCTCTTTCTTGTTGATATTTTTTGAAAATTGAGGGATAATACGTTCAAGATTTTGTACAAAATTCTCCTACGTTATATCCTTCCCTTTTTTCGTATTAAATACTGTCTCCATTTCTATCTATATGCAAATTATAGCGACACCCAACTAGGAAAAGTATTTCTTCGAAATGCCATACTCAAAATATAAACCGTGACTAATAAAAAAGATACATATTCGATAGTTTTAGATCCTTCAGCTCTATGCAATTTCGTGGAAGTTAACGAGTGTCAATAGAAGGGGCGTGCTCGTTGTTAGTAATACATAGGATAGAGTAATTCGTTAATTTAAATGTAAAACGAAAATATTTACTCCCGATGTGGCTACTAATGGGCTAGCTTTCGCAGGTAAAACGGAGCTTTGTTGCATTCTCTTTGCTGCGACAAAGTGAAAAATGGAATTGGATGTGATGTATTTTCGCTCGGTGGCACGAAGCTGAAAAAATTGGCTACGAGGCAAATAGGTTCGTGCGGTTAATTCGAATTAAAGTTAGTAAATTTGTAGTGTTGGTCCGATCAATATCGAGAATTAAATTACCTGATAATTTATAAGTTCCTAACTACCGTAATTATCGGTTGAATCAGTCTCGTCCGACGTTTATCGAAATCCCAAGTAACTCTTAATTAACTTAAATGTATACCCGCAAATCGATGTCGAAAATTTAGTTTTCACGGTAAATTCTATAGGCGAAATTAGCTATGCTTGTCGGACGATATAAATTTCCGTTATAAACAATATTTATGTAACGCGGTGTAATCGATATGGTATAAAGATATATGATCGATATATGATACGGTCTCCCCCGTAAACATTTCCAATCGGCGATAGCTCATTAGCAAGCTAATGATTTTTCCAATACTAATTGAAACTGTAATCTATTGTCCGATCCTTGTTACTTTAATCGTTCAAATTTAACTGCACAAAAGTCCGTTTCTGCAAGCTTCGTTTCGTTTGTGTAAATCATATTTTCTGGATAAAACATTAATTACGCGCGGCATGAGATTTTACCACTTTTTACGATCTGTTTTAAAATTCACTATAATTTTGTTCAATATCAAGTCAACTATGAACACACCGTTACATACGTATATGAGAAAATAAAACAACATGTTCAATGAAACATCGTGGAGTCGCTAGATGCAAAATTATGATTTATTCTTCTGCGTTGCTGTGTATCGCATAAGCACATCACCAGCATTAGCGTATTATACCCGTTAATACCTGCAACTAATCATTTTAATCTTTAAAAAAAGAATTACATATCTCATTATTGTAATGTCCTCCTTATTTTATTCTCTTTTCCTTATAATTTTCTTTTACTGCAAACTGAATTGCTTGAATATCAATGTCGTTTTATATAACTGGATGTCCTATTTCTTCTAACAGACGAATTCTGGATAGAAGCATATTACCTTAATTAACCGTACATATAATAATTAATAAAATGCATTCGCTTTGTTTTTGGAAGATTTACTTTCTATAATATCAAACTGTGACCGCATGCTGGTGCGTATACGAAGATTTAATAACGTTATAGATATCTTTTACTAAACCTTCATCATAGGAGGAATGACAAGAATCGTCCATCAGTTGCACATCAATTTATATGTAAAGTATTTTTATTAAATTCGTTGGTTTATTCTTTTTTATAAAAAAGCACTAGTCTCACGCTTTACGTCAAACTTAAACATTGGACTGTCTTAACATTTTCATAATCTTCTTTAAATGCTAAAATGTTCCGAACAATTTTTGTGATACTTTCCCCGAGTTTAAAGTGATATAAGAAGTTTATGCGCATATTTTAATTATTCATGATGGTTCATAATAAAGTTCCAATATTTCTATTAAAAAAACTTGTTAACTTCTTAATATGTGTGCATCATAGCGAAGTAGCTGGATACTTCAACATGGCTGATAATAATTGACAACAGATCAAAATTTAATGGATAGTATTGGCTTGTCAATTTCAAATTTCGGATGAACGATCTCTCTTACGTACTAATCCAATCCAAACCTCAGTTTCTTGTGTCTGCAAACCAGTATGGCGATTCATGACGCAGAAAGGCCAGTTATATCGATGATGAAATGTACGAAGGTAATTCTCATCTACGATGATTCGCGGATTTTATGCAGCAAATTCTCTAGTTTTGAAGAGATTCTATTTAATAATTGCACACCATTCCATGTCGAATTGCATTTTCCTTCATCTTTTTTCGAATTTACAGTATTTTTTATAACTCTTGCATATATTTGTTATATCATTGTCATTCGAAATATTCTCATATATCATTCGAAAGCTACGATCATTTTGTATACTTTAACAATAGTAATATGTATACTACAATTTCTAGAGATAAATGCGAGAGCATTATCGAACGATAGCCACTATACGACACAAGACGCAGAAATATCTACCGCGGTTCTTATATGTACCGTTGTCAAGCACAAGCTGACATGCACAGCCATGTCCCCGTGTTGTAACCTTTCCGTGTCTGAATAGATAATACAAATACTAAGTGTCTTTGCCGGAACGGAATCGTACCGTAACCGTTCCGTGTCTGAGCAGATAATATAAATCCACCTTTAGACGTCAGATTGAAACATCTTTCAATGTACCAGTGGCGCGGTCTTGTTCAAAACAGAGCACTGAACAATGAATGAGAGAACAAGAATCAGTGCTACGTAGCAATAACAAATCTGACGATTTCATAACAGAACAGCTACTGCTTGATGATCTGACATTTGTAAGAAAATGATGTACGTATCAATATCGATGCATAGTTTTAGTGGTGATACTGTGAAAGATCAAAGCTGACGATATCAGCAATCAGCATTTATACTTCAAAAGAAATCCAATAATTCGCATATCACGTGAACGGCATGGTGTTAGTGATATTCAGTTTATTTTGAAGATTCGTAATAACAGTCGAGTAAATTAGACTTGAAATCAATTACACGTGCTAAAGGAAGATACACATACTTGTAATTCCAGTTAAATAAATAACGCTCATCTCAAACTCTTTAAAGATTTGTCGCTATTACAGTTACCTCCCTCCAAACCGAATAAGTTCTATTTATAATGTTTTTTCGAATAACGAATAGTTTCATATATAAGTTAAAGCGAACCACCTTGTCTAGGATGGTTTTAGTAAATGTAATTGGTCTTCCGTGTCGAATACTCAGAATTTGGTAATGTTTGCGATCAGAATGATTCGAAGGAAGCATTGATTAGAGAATGTTTATACGATAAATAATGTGATAACTAAGGACTCTATGAGAAATTTGCGCTGATTATCCGACTGTTGACCGGTCCTCTCGTACGTATTCCGAGCTCGATCTTTCTCAGCGAAGGAATACAATCTAATTGAAGGATTTTGTTGTCCTGAGTTACAACTACAACGGTTTCTCCCGTGCCGGTGCAACAGCTTTCGTTATATTCGTTCGTTACATCTGGCTGCTACTCGATTAGGCTCGTGAAATCGGGGAGCATGAGGCGGTTATGGGTTCTCAGGGCGTAGTACCACATTCTGAGAAACCCCGATGTATCTGATGTTCTCTTATAGCTGGGTGACGGACGGTCGGTGCCTCGTACACCCGTCGGTTTGTCGATCCAGTGCGGTGAATTTCGGAGAAGTTGGTGGGCCCATACCGGCCAAGACCACTCACCTCACCTTCTCGTGGGGCTCCCCGTCACCCTGCACTGGCTATGACCGGGGCAGCGTGCGAAAGAGTGAGTGGCACCTGGACGGAGTTTACTATTGACGACCCTGGCGAAAGGTAGTCACCATTGCCAGGAGGAGGAGGACACGCCGCAACACACGCTGGAGTACTGTCCAGCGTGGGAAGAATCGCGCCGCATCCTGCGGCTCGAAATCAGCGAGAGATTGGCCCCGGAGGCGGTCGTCGAGGCGATGCTGAGGGGACAGCAGGAATACATCGCCATTCGCACCTTCTGCGAACGAGTCATGCTCGCGAAGGAGCGAGCGGAGAGAGACAGGGAGAGAGGGCGCCATCCATCAAGAGCGTCGCTGCGAAGAGGCCCGGCTCGCCGCGGCCGCCCTAGATGGGTCGGAGGAGCCGTCACGCCGAGGAGGGTCTGGGCCCCCACCTCGGACTTGCACGACGGCTCACGGAAAGTGGCGTTAGGGGGAGGGGTCCCTCCCCTAGCGGTCCGATCGGACGGGGCAGTCTCCTAGAACAATCGGGAGAACACGTAGTGTGCCGCGGTTGAAATTCGCGAGAGGCCCCGGGACACACTGCCAGGCGTCAGGACGGCCACCGTGGGGTTTTAGTCGGTTAGAGTCCGATACTACCCCGTCGCCTCCCAGAGGGCGGCGGGGTGTTCATGAGGATTTCCCCACGTAAAAAAAAGGCTCGTGAAATCATCAGATGAGTTGGGTCGAAAATCCAACACTTTGTGGACTGTATTGTTTTACGAAAATTTGTGACATGGATCTCCATATGTTTGCATTGATGCGAAGTACGATCGCAATTGCTTGGAGACATCAAGATCAGTGACTGTCAAGGTTCAGTATCCGCGACACTGCCTTTACTATCGAAGGTTCATCATATAACAAATAAGTTTAACGCAGTAGCATGTTCTCTATCTTCCAAAACGGTTTCAATTGCAAACTCGGTACTCGGTATTTGGTACATGTTTGGTCTACGTCAGATAATGTTCAGCGGTTAGGGATTCAATACTACATGTTTTATGGCGCTGTCTTTCGGCAACGTGACTTGATGAACAACTCAAGCGAATAACAGCGAAGCTTCTGCCACTCGTACTATCAGCCACTTTGTACCTTAAGCGTGTCGGGTTGATTCGGCTAGAATTAGTCGGATGGAATTAAAACTACATCCAGTCGGTTCATCGACCCACGATACAAATTTACGATATTTCGAGAACTGGCCAACGTCCACCTATTTCGTGCTCTGAACGCAAGAGTCGCTTGGAATATCGAAGTCTGATCAACTTCCAGGCGCTCAAATGATCCATGGTCAGGCAGCAGATCTCGATCGACCCAGCCATTCTTCCGATTCGCGTTGAAAGTTCCGGAAGCAGCTTTGAAAGCTGGACCCGGTCAACACCTGCCACTTCGATCTGCAGATTGTTGTCGAGAGAAAAGAAGAACGTGGTCCTGTTTAACTTGGCGATGCTTGCTTTGCTCGCTTCTTACTCGTTTGTCGTATCATGCTTGATCGTTATCTGTTTAACGCTCAATCGGGAGCACATTGTCGACGAGAAATCGTTATCTTACCTGTGTTAACTGATAGCAGTTTCTTATTAAGACATCTTGGGTAATTAGCGTTGTCATACTTTCCTTGGATAGGCAAGTTTTTTCTATTCTTCAAACTTTGAAATAAACCTTAATAATCGTTAGATGTGGCGACGAAGAGAGCTATCGATACGAATAATAAGCCCTTAAATTTGAAAGGTCTTACCTCTTGAACGTCGGAATATAGGAATAAAGACTACGTCTAGGTAGCATTCTGTGTGATAAGACGTGATGCATTTCAATTACGGCTGTGACCATGTAAATTCATTCTTGTCCTACCATTATATGTTCTTTGCGAGCGTTCAACTACTTCTGTTCAACTCCGCTTTTCATCTTCGTTACTCTTTTAAGAATTTGGTGGCGTATTTGGCCGATTGTAATACTCCACTGTATAAATTGGCAGTCGAACTTAAATTCTTTCCGATTTTCATTATTCCTTTGTTGTTCGCAACGTAACGTGTGCTTTGTTCTTTAAATAATTGTAAATTGATAAATAATTGGTAAAAAATAGGATAAAACGTATCAGGATACAATAGAAGATATTTCAGCTATGTAACGTCTCCGGTAATCGATATTAAGTTCTATTATGTGCTTAGCGAGATTGGAGATGAATTATTTATTATTAGTACTTATATATGATGAAATGCCGAATTTGAACAAATACTGTTCGTAGTTGAATATTATTTGTAACGATCGAAGATAAATACAAAAATAAAGGCAACATTGAGTCTCGTGTATCAGCATTACTAACACTCTGATAATTTAACAACATGTTAGAGATTTTCGAGCTATACTTTTTCAAAGACATTATTTCGAGGCCACAGAATCTGCCTAACTCCCTTTCTACCATGAATCATTAGAATAGTGTTCTGCATTTAGTAAATATAATTGTTACTGAAACTTATTATTCCTTAGAATTTTGAATATCATTCCATTCAATCATGCGACAGGAGTTAGTCGCACTGGATGCAGACAATCATTCGAGTTCGTATTTCGACAGCAATCGATTGAAGTCACGCCTTCGATATAATCCATCATTTGAGATGACACAATACATTACATCTTCCACTCGCTCTCGGTATTGAAACAGTTACCCGATATATATTTGACGAGCAACCAATGGTGAAAGAATCACATATCACAATGGTTAACTTGAGATTTACAACTAAGAAGGGAAATAGTTTATACGGTGCGATCGCAATTCAAATCAAATATCATTTCGTGTTTAGAGATTACTTGGGAAATCTAGTTTCGTTTTAGAGGAATGTGAGAGAGAAAAGAAATGTTGATTGTGTAATTAATTTTTCTAAACATTAAAAGTTAGGTCGTGGAAACAGGAAAATCAATTAAGATTGTTATCGTTTAGTCATAGAGTGGTGTACAAACAATGTGGCATTTGGTGCTTTTCGGAAACAAAAAAAGAGAGAAGAAATAAGAAAATGCATAATGATATACTGGCAATATAGTATTTTGCACTTAAAATTAAAAATTAAGAAAGTTGGAAAAAGGTACGTATATCATCATACAAAAGGTGAATTATAATCATATACATATAATTATATACATATGATTATAATTCACCTTTATTTTATTATTTTTTTCAAATATATATATATGATATTTATATATCATATATATGAAATAATATAATTATAATTATATTTGATGATAATAATATATATGATAAATATATATTATTATCATTATATATTTATATAATTATATAATATATAAATTATATATATTATAAATTATAATTATAAATTATAATTATATAATATATAAATATATAATTATATATTTATAATATAATATATATAATATTTATAATATATATAATATATATTATATATATATAATATATTTATAAATATAAAATATATTTATCATATATATTATTTTATTATTAAAATAAGAAAGAAATTAATAAATTAATAAAGATCGTCAATGCGCATAAATACAAATAAAGTAATGAAGATTATTATAAAGATGAAAATGTGAATGAAATTATGAGGCAAACATTTTTGTACGGAGAAGAGAATCTGTATGAAAAGAATTAATTATGTTCCATGAACAGAACAACGTGATAATGATATCTAACAGGATGATAGTGCGTATAAAATAACGTGCCTCCAGAGTTTGAAATTGATAAAACAGTATCACTAATAAATTTTTGTTTTGTCATCGCTTGTCACTAAAAGAAAATTAAACACTTTATTGTAAGTAGCAATTATTAATTACAGACTAATATAACACAGAATAATTAAAGACCGAGGGGAATAAAAATGTGAAATCTTCGTCGTTAACCATCATCAACAATAAAAATGTTCAGGAGTTTAAGAAAAACTTGGGAGTACTACGATAGAAGTTGAAAAAACTATAAATTTAGAATTTAGAAAAGATTCAGTAAAAGTTAAAACGATTCAACGCATTGGTGAAATTCTACAAATCTGATGATTTTTCGTTATAAGATAAGCTAACGATAAGAGGATGAACATCTTATGAGAAAATATTATAAGCCACGGCAAATGATAGAGAAGATAATATTCCAAATCGAACGATTGCGATAATTGGATTCAAACAATTCGTAAATTCTACAACTGAAATGGCGGAATTTTAGAACGGCTACTATAAACCTTTATAAGCCTGAAGCAACGAATCAATAGATAGCCGTTGAAAAACACTGTTAATAATCATTTAGTTTCGCTCAAACTGAAGACCGGAATCAGGTATTACAGAGCGCGTAATGATAGATGGAGTTGCGTAATGGACATCAAAAATTGAGTAACGTGGGGGAAATGTGAAATTTGTGCGCATGTTTAATCAGTTGGATTATACACATGCTAGAATTTATGTATTCTGGAAGCTTAAACAAACATTATAGACTTTTGGACATTTTGTCGAAAACAGGCTGAATCTCGGATGTTTAAATAAAAACAGTAAACAACGTAGCTTTATGCAAACAAGCGTTGATATGATCAGAGGAAAAACAAGCAGCTTTTGCGGCGTGGAAAATATGGAGAGCAAGAATATGGGTTATACATATAAGAGTAGGTGACTTTGAGCTTAAAAGAAATATGCGCTTGAGAATTTTCATACAGATTTATTGTAACCCCAAGATTCTTGAAACGGCAATCATAGTAGTTTTCTGTTTATATACTTTGGACAGTATATACGTACACACGTTATATAAAAATTCACATAGCCTCCTTTAATTTTCAGGATCGATAAAACATTTCAACGTTTCGAGCAATAGGTACATATATATGATGTAATATATCGTTCCAAGAGCTGCAGTTTAACGTAACACGCTGGATATTGTTTTAAGCGTTTCTTCAGCCTAATGATAAAGCATCCATTAATTCATCAGGATGGATAGGTATTTATATATCTTACAACTAGTGTAATAAATTCCACTTACGATGCGATCAGAGAATGACGCCATGAGAAAATCCGCCGGCATCGATTTATGTCGAAACTGCTACATGCAGACATGAATTTACGTTGATGCAAGGAAAAATAAAATGGCGAACGGGAATGTAAATGCAAACTGAAAGCTTAAAATACAGAAAAAAGATCACAAAATCTACCAGACTCCATAGAAATAACCATATTATTATTGAATAAATATTTGAAATAAAAGAGACAGGGAGAAATATTTAGAATTGTTTTATATATTTGCGTAGTTAATATATAGTTCTATATAATTCTTTTAGCTGCAAAGAAAAGGGACATTTTAACACATTCGCAGCCGATGAATCTGACACGGGAGCCTTAACTGTTGGCCGTTTACAATTTCCAAGAGTTTATAGCTGAACACGCCGCGCGTCGCAGAATTTCCCTATTAGAATACCAGTGAATATACAAAATTTTGCTGTGTCATATCATGGTATGATATAAAATAACTTTGTGGAGATCTGTTTGCCAGGCCATCCAACAGTTTCCAAACTGCCATGTAATGTACCTTATGCGGCTTATGACTGCGACATTATAGCATTAATAATTTAGAGAAGCTTGTAATAACAAATAGCAAAGTACTAGTCATTGCAAGGTGCACGTAACTCGTTGTGATATGATAGAACCGTGTTAACAGTGACTAGCTCTAGGTTTTGAAGTGACGTAGAACCACGTTGTCAGCTGCGAATGTGTTAAGAATGTTTGCTATAATTTGTCATTTTATAACATTTTATTAAAACACGCAGCAAAGATGTCTGGCTCTTTGAAGATGACGTGACTAATTGCAGGAAGAGTATAATTGATAGAAACAAGGGCACGCCTATCATGTTAACAACGTTGGATCAACCGCGAACTTTCTAATCGCTATGCAACTTGTTACGTTGCTGCATATTAGGTGGCTCGAAGATCTCGTTTTCTTCTTAAATTCCAGCGAAACTAATCAAGGCGAAGGAAATGAAATGTGTAGTGATTTATAGCGAGATTCCCCTATGGAATCGCTTAAGATGAATTTTGACGAAGGTGTTAAAACAATAAACGAAGAGCGACTTTCGGAAACGTGTTAGAACAAAATCTAGATAAGGGAAATATAAAGAAAGGAAAAAAAAAGAGGAAAATTAAGCAGTAGGAAAATGAAGTGGAATGTAACAAAGATATCTGAATGGCAGCATGGGGATAAGAGGAAAAACAATGGGAAAGAACGAGATAAGGCTGTAGTATTAATGGTGACGTTTAAAGATAAAATAAAAATAAAACGAGAACGGAGATCTAGAGAAATACAGGAACAAAAAAGAAAGGAAACGACGAACAGGAAGGAAAGGCTTTATACCAGTGATAAAAGTTAAAGGTTGCTAGATCGGTTGGTACACTGAGACAACTGAAGATGACGAAGCTTAGTCTTTTTCTCATAGTCTTCAAGTTGATGAATCGAGGTGGATGATAGGAGCTTAATACTTGTTTTCGTTCGTCAATAACTTCTTCGATTCTTTGAAAATAAAGAAACTAATGCTGAAACAAATTGACTATTTGAGAATAATTTTCAAAATAACAGAAGAAACTAAGAAAATAAATAAAATACAGATATTCCGATGCTTTGTTTTAAAGAAATGTTACAAACTTCGCTCCGATTTGTCTGTTCTTTCAAACGACCGAAATAAGTAGATCGATGTATTTGAGTAAGATAAAGCGGATCCCTTTTGGTAATTCTGATTATTCTTTTCTCTCCGTTTATTTCTCTCCGCGGCGCTTCGTAATATCGTATTACCCTGATACATAGGGTAATTCACGTAATTGTAACAAGCCATATCTTCTTCTCGGCTGATATCAGAAAAAAAATGTTACAGGAGAGAAATGAATGGCATTATTTTTTAATACGAAAATATACATTATTTATTGCATCAATCGTATCGTTTCCTCAGCCTTAGTCTTTAACAGATGCTTTAATTATAATTTTATAGAATATTATATTAATCTACTCAACAAAGTTATAGGCGTGAATTTGAGCTGACCTAACGGGCTTTTTTGCATAAACAACACTAGCAAAGGAGGTTTCCAAAACGATTTTGATGAAATTTATACGAGATATAGTTTTCGAAAAAAATATCTGATCCGTATTTTTGTTATCGGCGATCATTCGTGTTTAGGGGATGAAACAGCCCCTGAAATTGGAGATGAAAAACGCATTTTTCTCAATATTTCGGGAACTCTACGTAGAACAAAAAAACGTTGTATGCAAAAAATTACATTTTTTTTAGTGGTAAATTTAACTACAGAAACTGTATTTCAAAATGTCCATTTATTCAAAAATTATAATAAAAATTGATATTTTTCTGTTAATCTTTTGCACAAAATATAACGCTACTTACGTCTAATTTCGTTTATTTCAATTAGAAGGTAAATTATATATTATAAAGTAGGTGAATATGGTGTAATTTTCTATTATAATATCATTTATTAATAATGGTAAAATTCAGCATTTTTTAGTCACCAGTGATTCAGGATTTCAGAGTGGGCCCATAATCTTCAAGAACATATAAGTGCGGGGAGCCTCACGTTTTTGATGAATGAAGAAGTTGCAATCGTACGCAACAGTCTGTACAATATTAGCTATGACCTAGAATGCGCCATATCCAGCGACGATCTTTTGATCACCTTAGCATTTATTGAAGGAGTAGCTTTTATCGATAGCAAATATACGAATGCCTCCGACGACTGTCCAGGCATACAACTACATTTTACCTCATCGGAAGTCATCTGCGACACCAGTAGAAAGATTTTTGGGTTGACCAGAGAATTCCATGATGCCGCATATACATGCAGAGCTTCAGGATAAGTACGCGTAAACCGTGTTCTCTACCCTTTTAAGATCTAAGATCAGAGGTGCCATCAAGCTTCGGAGCAACAATCATTCCAATCATCCGTTGATTTATCCAAACTATTTCGATGAACCGGGAGATATGACGACGCTGGTCGAAGGAGTTAAGTTTGTGTTCAAGATGGGGAAAACTAGTTCGTTTAGATGTTACGGGAGCGAAATGCATCTGAAAACATTTCCTGGCTGCAAGTATATGTTTACTGTTTCTAGTTTGGATTGGTAATTCCATTTCGCTTCCGTCTAAATGAAGCAGTTTTACCCATCTCGGACACAAACACGAGCTACGCATATATGGCGTCGTAGAATTCTTTGGTCAATTCATAATATTTTCTACTGTCTACGGGCGGAATTTCTACCAAAAGCGAAAGCCTGCCGCTCCTATATGATCTTAAAGTTTACTTAAATTTACTCACTCTTTAATCCTAAATCACTAGTATGCTGTTTTCCCATACGTGTTCTCCAGGGCCAATTCCGTAAGCCACCAGATGCTTGACTGTGTATCATTAGCGAAAAGTAATTAGTTAAATTTTATTCATTTATAACATTAGTAAAAAATGTAATTAACAAACTGATTGTGTAAAATGTACTTGCCCGATCTCGGACGAATTTTGTACAGTTATTATACTTATTTAGTCTAAAGAATGCAAATCTAGATTACAAGAGGGAAGATGATTTTTTTAATGAATATCAGGAATACAGTGTTTCTCGTGTCTTCACGATATTTCAACAAATCCTACCTTAAAGAGCTTCTCAAAGTGAACAAAAACTATATGTATGCACCTTCTTTTATAAAATTCCACTCGGCATACGTTCAGTAGAGCTACCGAACTGATTACAAAACCGCATCGCCTGAATTGATCGTCAGTTACGTTATTCATTATTCAATAATCATTTTATAAAACACTATCATATTCTGACTAATGTCTCATTATACACAACGAAAATTTGTTTTAAGATCAAAATTATAAGTATCTCGCATGTAATAATATGTATAGTACTTACTAGCAGTAAATTTAAATTAACGTAAAAAAACGGAGATACATCTGGTCCTGTTACCTGAACCATTCTTTTTTTATCATGCCCGATCCCTTTTCTGCGATCATGATAGTCGGCGCATTGGTATTGCCATTGATCAAATTTGGCATAATCGAACTATCTATGACTCGAAGTCCAGCAATTCCGTAAACCCGAAGTCAAGGATCTCCCACGGCTTCTGGGCCTGACATAGGCTCCATCTTGCAAGTGCTCACGGGATAATATATCGCGGAAAAAAATCTAGTCATGTTTTACCAGTGAAGCTCGCTATATATCGAGATATGCTTACAGCCAGGAAATATTTCCAGATGCATTTCACTCCTGTAACGTCTAAACGAGCCAGCTTTCCCCATCTCGAACACAAACTTAGCTCCTTCCATTAGCGTCCTCATATCTCCCGGTTCATCGAAATAGTTTAGATAAATCAACGGATGATTGAAAGGATTGTTGCTCCGAAGCTTGATGACACTTCTGATCTTAGGTCTTGAAAGGTTAAGGAATACGGTCTTCCTGTCCTTATCCTGAAGCTCTGTATGTATATACGACATCATAGTATTCTCTGGTCAATCCAAAAATCTTTCTACTGGCGTTGCAGATGACTTCCGATGAGGTAAAATGTAGTTGTATGTTTGGCCAGTCGTCGGAGGCATTCGCATATTTATTATCGATGAAAGCCACTCCTTCAATAAATGCTAACATCTCCGGATATGGCGTACTCCAGATTATAGTTAATATCAACCATGTTGTTCTCTATGAATAAAATTTCTTCATTCACCAAGAACACAAGCCCTCCAATGTCTACATGAAATTGATGATTATGGCTCACTCTTAAATCCTGAATCACTGGTATACCGTGTTTCTTTAAGTGTTCAATTGGTCCTATTCCTGACAACATTAACAACTGGGGGCTATTGATGGCTCCTACGATCACTTCCTTGCTTGCATGTACGTATTAGGTTACGGGTAACGTCTCCCAGTTTCTAACGAACTCTACGCCGTATGCACTCTTCGACAACGGACTTATTAAAATTTTCGTAACGTGCGCCTCCATAGCGACGTGTAGATTTGTGCGCGTTCTGGCTGGCCGCAAGAAGACTCGCGGTGGAGCAGCGGCTACCATGTCTGATGGTACCTTGAGGAATCATAAAGCCAGTGTGTCGTTCTCCGTTAATATCTCTAATCTTGTAACCTATTTCTTGGCCGGCTTGAATGAAAGCATTGACCAGAGGTGTGTGGCATCGTGGTTCTTCGATGGTTAAGAAACCCCCGGACGAATGATACGGTGTTTTGGCGTAGTTGTGATTTCGATTGTCTTTGGATTTTAGAAAATAAGGCAGCACATCCTTGTAAGACCATTCTAGATTGCCTTGTTGTTCCCAGATGTCGTAGACTCTTTTGGCACCACGAATGTGGAACATATAGTTCATTGCGCTGCTGCTTCCGAGCACTTTGTCACGTGGCCAAAGGCACCGACCGCCCTCCATCGCTATCGACATAATTTACAGTAAAGAACTTTGAAAGCATTGCAATTCATAATCGAATATTGATATTGGTTAGTTGCTGATTCACATTTATGTCTGTGAGGGATCGAGGATAGATTCATTTTTAGGTTAGGACTACCCAAATAGGATCTAAATGTTGTATATATGAATCAGTATAGTTAAAATGACATTAGTTAAAATAAATAGATCTATGCAAATAATTATCTATGTAAATAAAACCCGGAATTAGTTTGGCAAAAATACCTGTAGGATTTTAGTAATTGTAAGAAAGAAAATCTTTGATCCATCATTTTAACGTCTTTTGTAGTTTCAGTGTTGATATTTGTTAGAATTGGAAGGTAATTGTGTGCCAGTGTACTAAAAAGCTTTTGTTATTTATTGGCTTTATTCATTCGCTTTGTCATAGATTGCATTCATAATCTTTTCTAAGCGTCACATTACTTTATTTGTCTCCCTCCTTTTTAATCTACTCTTTTCAAAACAAAAAATAGCGCGGAAGATATGGATGATTGAGAAATGGAGTGTAGTTTTTGTAATTAAATATTTGTCATTATTATAATTAGGTCGTTGTTTGATTTTATTTACCTTGGCAGAAATTTCGTTGGGTCCGTTGTGTGTTTTCCATCGATTTCGGAGAGTTGCAGATAGGCGGCAATAATAGAAATATCATAAAGAGTACTTCCATCGCCACCTGCTTGCAGGAGCAGTACGTTTCAATCTTCTATTTCGGACAAGCGATTTGTCATAACGACTCCTGTAATCGTGCAAATTGACGGAGCATTATATACAGAACATAGCTAAGACAACTTTATCTTGTAATCTAAAGGTTACAAATATTTTTCGAACAAGAGCATATAGTTTCGTTTGTAAACATCGAGAGAAGGAGACAGTTTGTCGAAATTAAGAAATGAAATTGGCGATGAATTCAAAATATGATTAAAAAACAAACCTAAAATACCTATTGAAGAAAACAATGAAACGAAAGATGTGAAGAAAACAAAAAGTTAAAATTTAGTCGCCGATATATAGAAACGACGCATAACGTCATTAATATACTACACATAACGTAGAGCCGCTATATGAAATTTGCATTGGTAAAATATCGAGATGTGTAAGTTGATAAAGTCTCGTATCAGTTGATCATACGAGCAATAACATGATCTTTCTCGAACATAATTAATACGCTTATCTCTGTCACACTTTTATCATGTTTAAAATGGAATCTTGTAAAGACATCATGAAAAAAGAACCACCGATTATGAAGTTGTAAGCTGGCAACAGCAATTTGCAAGAAACATTCATCGAAGAGTAAGGCGCAATGAAATACACGATACAAAAGGATCGGAAGCACCGCTACAAGTGGTTCTGTTTTCATGCCTCCGAAAATAATGCATTCGACATCCATGTCGTACTTTTCCGATTTTCTTTGTTAATCTGCAATATTAAGTTTTGATACCTTGAGAATAATCATATTCGCAAGGTAAGGTGAAGTAATAGAGAATTATTAATGAACACATTTGCATGATGCTGACGGGTTTTTAAATTAATGTGCATATTTACGAAAAATATTTCGTAATATCGACATTTTGGTCGATTTCCACGATTTATTACGTATAAATGTTACGATTTTATTCGATTTATTATTTTTTTGAAATTATTTATCCCTTAAATTTATCCTTGATAAAAGATTATATCTACATGTATATGTGCTTTAGAAGTAAAAGTAATTTAATTGCTGCTTGCAATAGGCGTATGTCATACGGAAACGTTGAGGTTGCACTTGAATAATACCTTGCGTAATAACGAGCAATTGAATAGCATTCGATTCACGAATAAAAGCATTCAACTGTTTAAAGAAATGTTCAGACGAACAATATTATTGTCAATATTTAAGGTTCTCAACGAATATTGATAATATATGTCTCTACAGATATTGATCGTCTACAACAGGCCTGGACAACTAAGCTCCTGTTTTTCTACTATCGATGATTTCTACCAATTTGTTCGCTATCATAATCGCTGTATTGTATATATTCGCAGTCATACAAGATAGATAGATAATAATTATAGAGCAAGATGGAAAAATGTATACGGAGTGATATCTATAATGCTATTCAGGCCTTGTGTAGAGTCCAAATACTTTTAAGAACCATGAATATTGACAATTATATTGATCGTCCGAATGTTCCTTACGCTCGGCGTAATCATCGTTTATGTTGTTAAATAATACATTCGGTATCAAATATAAATTGCTTTATATCTTGAAAACCAAAACTGAGCGAGGGTTACAAGCATAGAAAAAAGGTGATCAGAATGGGGATTTTGACGAAATATTTCAATATCATCGAAATCGGTGAGATATATCCTTATCTGACTAGTCATCTTTTTTTTTACGTATACGACCGATAAAAGAATGAAAAGTTATCTGATATAATGATGAAAGGCACAAAAATGACTGCTAAAACCATGAAATAATAGCAAACTTACAACCGACGTGGAGAAATTATGTTTCAGGGCGTAGACCAAAAATAATGAAAAAATTAAATATTATAAAAAATATGGAAGTAGAGAATATGTACATGGATTAAATACCAAACGCAGGACGGTGCACCGATGCGACGTAAAGCAAGGCGACGAATGCTCCTTTGCTGGATATGTTTAAAAGACTCAATTCTGAGTATATTTCTATTTATATATATATGTATATATATGTATGTATGTATCTATATATATCGTGCAACATTGACAAAATATTAAACATAACAGTGTGCAACGATATGATGGAATGCCTAGCAACGAGTTCGTTTTTGGCGATGATCACGTAAATGAAGTATCTTTAGAAATTATTTTGCAACATCGTAAATCACGCCATTGTAGAAAGCATTCGTATATCCTTTGAAAGACGTAAACAATTTTTTAAGATTTCATCCAACGTCCTGATTTCTTTTGAGAAATTAGAACAATTGGTTTACTAGATGACGTCTAGAAAAAATTTTGAGAAATTTCCAGTTGGTCTGAATCGAGGACAAACTGCTAAACATCGTTCGTTACAAGTTCTTTTATCTGGGCCTGTAAGTTGGAAGAGTTATGTCAATTACATATATATATAAATATGCTGAAAATTTTATGGAAATAGGTTGAGGCGGAAACAGAGCAGCGAATTAAAAATGTAGGTATCTCTGGGTTTTAGACCGGTAGTTCGGAAAAACTGCAATTATAACCACTTTTAATCGTTTGCTTTGGCAAGGAAAGTTGTAAAGACGAACAATAAAATTAACATTGATAAAATAACAGTTGGAAATTCATAGTCCTCTCCCTCCTATTATCTGAAAAGAAAATTTGATAACGGCTAGAAGAGTGCGTCGAAGTCCGGCGTCAGCGGCTCTAAAATGAGTATAAACGACATCGTTTCGTAATTTTATTTACTTTTTGGATTTTTGTTAAATAAATGTAAATAAAATAAGTAGAATAGAGAAGAAACTTGGCTCACGATTTCGATTGTGAGTGTGGATGTTTTTATCTATCTCAACCGAAATTCGAACTGCGTTTGGATATGATACACTGCAAATGTATGTACGTAAAAATATATCTTTTGTCGTATATTGTACACTTTTATTTTACACGTACGTATGTACGTCATATATGGTTTTATGTACCTCTAGTATATATTTCTTATAGCCTATAATGAATATATTATACAATATTTATATACTGTGTTGTATGTATATTCTATGTATATTAGGAATACAATTATAAAATTGTATTTTGTATAATTGTACAGAAGACGAGATTGGAGACGTTATATCGTTGTCCTTCTAACCATCTCCAATTGTCCAGGAATTGTTCATCAGATACCGAAATCTGTTCACAAATAAGTAGGTGAATTTAGTTCAACTACCTCCATCTCTCGATAAAGTTACTTCAACATAGAACTCGCTAAAACTCGAAAATCAGGTCAAAAAGGGCATACGTTTATATGAGCACTGTTTATTGTTTTCATGCGCAAAATCCATCGCTGAATCCATTTCCCGACGTTGCGAGACACCCTGCATATTACGATCAATGCCATGTGTAATGAAGAATCAAAACTGTGATAAGTGCAATGCAGGCATTCTTCACATTGGCAACACCGTATACAGCTACACCGAATCACAGCTACCTCGTTGCACTAACAATAACAATAACATAACGTGGGAAGAATGTAAACAAACCACACAAACGTGTGTTTTTCCTGCAATTCATGGTACGATTCTGTTCGACAATACGTAAGTACCGAGCAGTACCTTATTTTTATGTTGCTTATGCTTATTCAGATAATTTGGGGTGCATCAAAGTAATGTAGATCATAGAGAAGATTTCTTGTACAATAATAAAAGTTTAAGCTGGAAATAAGAGACCGTTTAATTTCTTTCATCGCTACAAATAAATAATTTTCCTGCTTAAGCTCGTTTCTAGGTCAACGTATCTACATCTTTGGAATCCATTATCTATTAGCTACAATAATACGATGACGAAGGTATGCCATTATTACGTATTGTTGGAACTTTCTCCTCGTATATTTGTTTGTATTTGCAAAAGTAACGAAGATATCGAAGTCCACGTTCATAATGGTTTTCTATATAATAAATATTGAAGAAAGTATAATTTGTTGTAAGTTTGACGATAATAGGTAAAATTCACTTTAGTGGTATCGATCATATTTGAGAATATTTCGAAATCTATATTTGTAACTATATCTTCTTCTTTAGGAACTATAGTTTCCGATCAACAGTAATATGAGTAAAAAAAATTAAACAAAATGTTAATTTCTCGAGTGTCACTAGTCGGCAGCCAGCAGTTGCAACTGTATCAATCACGTTTTGATTACATTTACTGCCTCGTCTCGTTCAACATACCATAGTATTATATTTCCTGTTGCAGGAGCGACTATATGCGCCAAAGCAAAATACTTACGTTCGCATGTACGTGACAAAATCAAAGCAAATTACAGCTATCATTTTATTCCATAACACTTAGTTTATACTGCTGTACATGTACGAAACATTTTTATTATCATAACAAAATATATACGATCTTATTACATTCAACTTTATGATATCTAGCGGACGGTAGATGTATTGCGATAGCAATATATTCGAAGGAGGTTTCTTCTCATAATTACGACTTAAATTTACTCACGATAGCATCGTATGATCGTCCAATTTTATAAAACAAGACTATATTTTAAACCGCTCGCCGCCATACGCGGTACAGAATGAAAATTTATTTTCAGTTCCACCACAAACGACAGATTTTTATTACGTAGCGGTGTATTACTAGCAGTCGCTTAAAATAAATTTCGAAAAATAGCAATCAATCTGAACCATGATCCTCCAACCATTCCTTTTTTACCATATCGGCACCCTTCTCGCCAATCATAATAGTCGGTGCGTTGGTATTGCCACTCACTAGGTTTGGCATAATCGAGCTGTCTATGACTCGAAGTCCAGCAACTCCGTAAACCCGAAGCCAAGGATCTACCACGGCTGTCGCGTCCGACTTAGGCCCCATCCTGCAAGTACCCGAGGGATGATATATAGTCAGGGGTAAAAATCTGATCATGCATTCCCAGTAAGGATCACTGTACTTGGGGATATGCTCGCAGCCAGGAAATGGTGCAGGATGCATTTCGTTCCCGTAACGTTTAAACGGGGCAGTTTTACTCAACTCCAAGGTAAACTTTATTCCCTCGATCAATTTCGTCATGTCTTCTGGCTCCTTAAAATAATTCGGATAAATCAATGGATGATCAAAAGGATCCTTGCTTCGAAGCTTGATAACACCTCTGCTTTTCGGTCTTAAAAGCGAGGGAATCGCGGCCCACATTCCTTTATCGCCAAGCTTTCCACTTATGGCATTGTAGAATTCTCTGGACAGCCCAAGACCTTCACTAATTATATTACCGAAGTTGACATTTGGTATCCCAGACATTAAATACAGTTCTATGTCTGGGAAATCATCGGAGTCATTCGCGTATTTGGTATTGATAAAAGCTAGTCCCTCGATACCTCCTAAGGTAGTCAAAGAGTCGTCCCCGAATATAGTGTATTCTAGAATGTGGCTAATATTGGTCATCTTGTTCTGTACGGATGAAATTTCTTCATTCACCAAGAACACAAGACCTCCCACGCCTACATGATCTTGAAGATTATGGCCCACTCTTAAATCCTGAATCACTGGTATACCGTGTTCCTTTAAGTGTTCAATTGGTCCTATTCCCGACAACATCAACAATTGGGGGCTATTGATGGCTCCTGCGGATACGATCACTTCTTTGTTGGCATGTACGCGCAACGTCTCTCCGTCTCTAACGAACTGTACGCCGTACGCCCTCTTCGACGACGGATCTATTAAAATTTTCGTAACATGCGCTTCCATAGCGACGTGTAAATTTTTGCGTGTTCTGGCTGGCCGCAAGAAAGCTTTCGCGGTGGAGCAGCGGCTACCATGTCTGATGGTACCTTGAGGAATCATAAAGCCAGTGTGCCGTTCTCCGTTAATATCTCTAATCTCGTAACCCATTTCTTGGCCGGCTTGAATGAAAGCATTGGCCAGAGGAGTGTGCCATCGTGGTTCTTCGACGGTTAAGTAACCCCCTGTCGAATGATACGGTGATTTGGCGTATTTATCATTCCTATTGTCTTCGGATTTTAGGAAATAAGGCAGCACCTCCTCGTAAGACCATCCTGGATTGCCTTGTTGTTCCCAGATGTCGTAGTCTTTTTTGGCACCACGAATGTAGAGCATGAAGTTTATCGTGCTACTACCACCAAGCACTTTGCCGCGTGGCCAGCGGCACCGACCGCCCTCCATCGCTGTTGACATAATTTACAATAAAGAATTATGAAAGCCTTATATAGATTCGTTTTTCGATTTATGTTGACATTGGAACTCTGCGAATATATCTGAACGTTCTATATATAAATCGGCATAATAGAGGTGTCATTACTTAAACTAAATGGGTGTACATAATTACTTGTCGATTTGAATTTTATTCAGCATTCATTTTGACTAAAATAGCTGTATACTGTATGAGAAAGATAATCCTGATCCGCCACTCTCACGTCTTTTGTGGTTTTAGTGTTAGTATTCATTAGGATTCAAGGATAATAATGCATGAAGTTACTAAAATCATTTACTATTTTACTCGCTTCATTTTTTCGCATTGCCATAGGATGCACTTTATATTACTTTCTGAGCGTTATAATATTTTACCTATTTTTTCTCAATTTCCTTTTTTCTCCCCCAATGTTAAGAGATAGAGAGTTGCACATGAATAAGTAGAGCATCTGGTATTGTTATTGTAATTACGTACACATCATTGTTATAATTAGATATTAATCAATATTATTTACCGAGACAGTAATTTCCATTCGGTTCTGTCGTGTAGTTCCAATCGATTTCGGTGAGTTGCAGATTGGCGGCAACAGCAGGAATATCATAGATAGCACTTCCATCGCTACCTGCTTCCAACAGAAGTACGTCCCAATCTTCTATCTCGGACAAGCGATTCGCCATAACGGCTCCTGTAATGGTGTAAGTTGACAGAGCATTTTAACAAGACATAACTAAGAAAATTTAATTTTCTTACAGGTTACAAATATTTTTAAGTAGTGAATTTGTAGTTTTATATCTAAATATAAAGAAGGAGAGAGAAATTGTTGAAATAGTAACTCGCCGTAACTTCGCAACATGTTTGTACATTGATCCTGCTGCATGTTTATATGAAAGGAATAAGATATTAAATTTTCTTTGTCAATGCATATAAATAGTGCACATAATCACTAATGCGTACGATGGATAGAGTCCGCAAGTGAAATTGTAGTATTATAAAAATTTAGTATCGATCATAAAAGCAATAACGTCTTCTTTCTTGCATGCAAATACACAGTTACAGTAGCTTTAGTTACACTTTTATCAGATTTTTAACGGAACTCTGTACGGGCATCGTAATAAAACATACCTGCTGAACCACCGCCTATGATTATGAAATCGTAAGTTGGCAGTAATGATTTGGTAGGTACATTGAACGAAGAGTATGGGACGATGGAATATATGACATACAGCGACACGCCTAAGAGCATCGATAGCACTGATTGTGACTTCATCCCTCCGGAAATAATCTGCTTGACATCCATTTTATACTTCTCCGATATCGTCTATCAATCTGCAACATTCAGGTTTGATACCTTACCAACCATCTTATTCGCAATGTAAGACGAAGTGGCAGAGAATTATTAATAAACGCATATTATGTCCTTCATATGTCCTTTCGTGCCCTAAGGGGCTTCGGTTCTTACAGCCTTAAACGTACTTCTTTCTAATAGGATAAAGCATAATTAATATTTTTTCTTTAATAAATGCATCGCATCGATTTTAATGGCCAGAGAGATATGTTTTCAAGCTTAACATTCTGAACAACGTTTTCCCATTCCTGCAACCGCTGCGCTGCTGCACAGCCTTACGTTTCACGATATTTGTTTACTCAACCGTTCGCGGAGAAACGCGATCGCGAAAAAGCGCGTCAGCGAGAGGCGTAAATTCTCGCTACGATTGCAATAATCGACGCCGCGGCACAGTTGATCTCTGATTTCGGTTAGGAGAATAGGGGTGGTTGATCGATTATGACACAGGTTTAACAGGGTTAATATTCACTATATTTACAACACTTACCTCGCGTATTTATAGGTTTTGGTCTCTTATTATTACATGGCACAGTATCGAATAGCGTTATAATTGATGAATTAATGATAAGTTCCCGATCTAATGATAATACCGTATTGAGACTCGAGTGTCGTTACTCGGACAAAGTGCGTGATTATGATTCGTTAGAAATAAGATTAAAACTGAGTATCACACGTATTTAGTGACTCGTAAACCGATTGACGTGAAACGACGTTAGTTTGACTCGGACGCAGTAAATAAATGTGAAGAATGACTTATTCGAAGTTACGTATATGACGGTTGACTCGAGAGTATCTTTTTGGCTGTGGCGTTGATGCAAAGGGAGACTCTTGTTGGGTGTGTTTTAAGATACAGAGAAAGCTGATTCGTTGATGTCTCTTTTCGATAGGAAAGTGAGTTGACGCTAATTGGATAAATAAAAACCAAGAAGTCAGGAGTGTGGGTAAGTGGTGACTACCCCCAACTAAACGTTGGTCATGGAAAAATTAACATCTGGTAAAACTCGCTGTTTCAATTTTCCTCCGGAACGATCAATAAATCTAGGGACTGTTTTACAGGATGACTGCTAAAAGAGATCCTCGAACGACTTAACAATCCTAAATGTTACAATAGATTGTTTATGATGGGTTCCTAGGTCTATTGAGTGCTCCAAGAAGGGTCTGTGCGTATCTGGTAAACATCTTGACCGCTGGGTGATCTAAGGTTGTGTTACGCGACGTAACAATATTCGCAAAATACTTCATTTATATTTAGGTTACGATACCTCGTCATGTTGCAGTAGGCTCAAATGGGGCAACTTAAACTTAACTCACTGATGATAGAGACAACTATTTAAGATACTGATCAAGTAAAATAGAGAAAGCGGTAGGTTGTAGATTGTGCTAGTGTAATAATATCTAACATAAAATAACCTTTGATGAATTGATCGCTATATCGATTGTTACACTTTACTCTGATTTTTAATGGGTCATTAATAGTATGAATACACCTCCCATCACAAGAATATCGTTTACTAAACAAAAAATTACAAAATAAATTGTTAAATAGCACATATAGTATTAAACATATATTGCATTGTTATTTGCAAGCGAAGGCTGAGCAGCGGTTACAAATATGTGGAAAGGTTGTTCAAAGTGGTGAGTTCGATGAAGTGTTTCGAAGCCATCGAATTCTTCGATGTTTTCCCATCTCTGAGTAATCACTTCTTTTTGGTTTATAGAAATAATAAAAGAATATGAAGTTGTTTGAAACTGTATTGACACTGGCATACATGGCTGGTAAAACAATGAGATGCCGTTAAACTTGCAGCATAGATGTGGGTACTATTTCTTAAAATGTAGAAGATCTGAGGTAATGAGATAGCAAAATATTAGCGAAAATACGGTAATTTACACAATACATACGTGAATTACACATCAAACCTAAGAGAGAGTTCCGATGCGACGTAAACCAAGACGACGAATGCTTCTTACTAGCGATCGCTTATATACTGAATTCTACGCACTTAAAAAACGACATAATTATATAGTAGATACATGAGCAATTTTTCCGAAAGTTTGAACACTTAAAACAATTTTGTAAACGTATCTCCTTGGACGTACGATTATTTGGTTGCACCGACAGAAAGATTTTCAATAAATTACTTAGCTAACTACGACTAATCATTTACGCTATAGAAACTCAAGTAGACTTTTAGGGTGGTGGGAAAAGCGCTCCCTGTTCGAAATAATATCAATGACTAAAGCATACTTTCGACAATACAGTTAGGAATAACAATAATAAACGTGTGAGTTCGAGTAGTGGCCAAACTATTTTATCATTTCACATCAATATGGAGTAGGTGAGCGTGTTTCGACATAATTCAGCCTAAGTCATTCAGGATAAGACATTGACCAGAGAGATAACCATTTTTGATAACGTAGAAATAAAAATGAAGGATAAATTAAATATGGACTGTGTTAGCGTAGTATGAAGCCAGTTCTGGCCACCTGAAATAATTTTCAATGTACCTATAGATATACGGAACTATACCTTATCTGCATGCTTACACATGTAATCCAATGACAAGTATACATGGTCTGTTTTTAAACTAAACACAAAAGTATGTTTTGCAAATGTAAATAATAACAAATCCTATTAATGGAATCGAGGATAGATTTATAAACTCGCATGAAATAGCAATTTACAACAGCTACGCTAGCGTTATCAGCCATCTCATAAAGAGAAGACATGTATCTAACTTAACCAATAACCCATGGAATTGTCTTTTTTCGTATAA
The DNA here is from genome assembly GCA_014737395.1 of Bombus waltoni. Classification (NCBI taxonomy): domain Eukaryota; kingdom Metazoa; phylum Arthropoda; class Insecta; order Hymenoptera; family Apidae; genus Bombus; species Bombus waltoni. The sequence continues at coordinate 144,806 of JACXII010000054.1, forward strand.
TTACATTAAAGATGAATAGCATCATTGAGTTAAGTTTAGGTTGGCCTATATAAAAATGTGGCCATCTGCATGCAAGAATGAGACACAATAGAAACCTAATGTAATTGAAATTTTTTTTCAAATATCTTTGACACAGTGACCGAGCGGCAGTTACGTGTGCAAAAAAGAGTTGTTTAAAATGTTGACGTATGTCCTTTTTTACATAACTTGAATTATGACGGACATTTGCTACGGTATCGCATATGTTGTTGCATACGGAGCTTTAGTATAGATAAGGGCAACTCACATCGGCAGTTAGGCAATTTAAATATCCGTTACGTAGTAAACACTATGCCTCGAATCGTTTTCACATCTCGAGGCTCCGTTAGCATCGTAAACCTAATCTATCAGCTCGGCCCCTGTACGCACACTGCCAACCATAAAAACCATAACCGACGTAAATGCTAAAATTGCTTACGTCTGGAAATCTGATTCAGTAGCTTTACAAAGCGATGCCTTTAGTTACAAGTGGACAATTGTAAAATTTTATCCATTTCTTCTCTTTGTGGTAATAGTTTCTTTCTGCATTAAAACAATTTTATAACGAACATAAATATATATAAATAATATTTGTGTTACATATAGAAGTTTAGAAATAAATAATTCGGATGTTGCTTAAATGTCAGGTGGCCCTGATCATTTCCAAATTTTGTTAATTTTATCAAAAGCTAATCAAGTATTTCGAGGTTCCAAAATGGTACCATATATCAAATACACGTGTAACTGAAACCATAATTTAAGAACAATAGCTCATGTCTGGCTTCTGTGATAACCATGTATTTATTTCGAAGTCATAAAGTGGCAAAAAGCAAGGTTAATCAATAACTTATGTGTTCATTATCCGTACACTCGTGGGCTCATTCCGTAAAACAGGTAACAGGTATCATATTTTCTGAGTTATCCAGGTAACCTTGAGTTGTTTCAAGTTCGATGCAAATTTTTCAAGTGTTACGTTAGAGCTGATACGGAAAAATTCAACAATTTGTAATAAGATGAACTTGAATTGACCTTAGACCTCAAAACTAGCCAAAATGTTGAGTGTAATTGTATCAGTTACTTTTGATGTTTCTATTCTGAATTTTTCGACGTTTCCTTCTTCACATTTCTCCTAGTGGTTTTGGGACGATTGGCGAATCGCCCTGACCAGAAAACTTGCCTGGATAATCAATTACTATAAAAAAAATTACGCGTCTGAAGTTTCTAGTTCCTTCTAATAACTGAAATGAGTGCCATTGCCACGGAAAATTTAATGTCTATTGCAAAATGGTGTTAAAGTTCGCCATAAGCGGCTCCGAAAATGATTTGTGACATTGAATAAGAGCGGTATAGACATGACATTAAGTAAAACTACGGTTCTCACATTCTAAAATACTGACCTCGAAAAAATTATAAATGTTTCTCACGTTCTCTTCAATTTATAACGACCCGCCTCGACGATTGTAATTAGTAATTATATTAAATATCTTTTGATTATATGGTCTGTTTGGATCTGCTCCGTTTATTCAAACTTTATTATTTATATATAAATAAATTTCTGATTGTGAGTCGGACTAACTATACCTGATAATACACAATTAATAGTTGATTTAATGATACAAAGATGAAAATAGAAAAGATTAAAAGATTACAGTTTTATTTAAAGCTAATTAAACTAATCATTTAACTATTAACATACAGTAATTTATTATTTTGATAGTGCGTAATACTTTTCGAGATATTGTAGAAGGATTTAGTTATATTTCATTGCGATTATAGGATATCTTGTTGTATATTTTATTTATAATTTCATATAAGACTTTAGTTTTCATTCAAACCAGTATTATACTGAATCGATATGGAGGATCAGGTGACTCTCTAAACGTGGAACTCGAAAAATTTCACATCTTTGAAATTTCTTTGGCATTGAATTTCACATTTATTTCTGTACCACGTTTGCAATTGTAAGGGAACGTCACATCGTGTCGTAGGCCCGCGGCCAAGTTAAAACACTGGTGGTTACCGCGAAAGCAAATCACCAAACACGCCGCACCCCGATTATGGTTCGACATGGTTTTCTTCATAATCAGGCAAATTTTGTTGATATATTTCTCGATATTTCTGGATTGATCAGGAATCTTGTGATAGGACAATTTTTCCATTTTCCCAAATAGAAGATAGACCTATAAGATAAACCTAACCCAATTATGTTAATTTGTGCATATTACCACTAACAAATGCAGCAATGAGGATGATGGGATCCCTCGGGAGCTTATGCTCAACAATGCGTCCAAATTTTTCCACTTGTCTATCATAGACAAACATATAAAATCATTGATACATGTGCCTTTTCATAATTGCCTTTTCCAGGCAATAACTAATTGACATCAAAATTTGTATGGAATGTGAATGTGAGACAAAATTCACGTTTTGCACTCATGATAAAGTTACCTTCTCCCCTGTAGTGCTTAAATCTCTTTTTGAAACAATTTCATCCTTTCTTAGTATATCCATCAATTTTCGCGTTAATATTTTCATTAATTGAAAATATATAATTCGGAGAAAAACATCGTTTCTGCTAAAACTACCCCTTCAACAAAGTTGGTAACAGCCTAAGAGGTGTAATTATACTATGTATTAACCGAGTCTTTATATCAATTTATCAACCTAAATTTGCATTCAAGATACAAGTACGAGTTCAAATATTGCATGTTTGCTATACGGCAAAATTCATGAAAGATCTTAAATAACGATATAAAAACCTCACAGTACATTATCAATCCATTAATAATCATGTACGTAAAAAAAAAGAATAATTAGAGAAGCTATTATAAGTTCAAAAGAACAATTTAATCGTGGAAATAGGAATAGCGAAGGATCTTGAAGAATATAACATGTTCTAATTCTGAACACGTAAATTCTAACGGAGGAAAAGAAAAAGTAGCGGAATGCGTGTTTCGTAGTGAAATCTCCATATTTATAACCTCCACTCCACAAACTCTGGAACCAAAATCGCTGCCGATTTCTATAGAACCACAGGCAATAATCGAATGCGCACGGGAATTTTTAGGGAAAATTGTTATATAAACAATCGCACACATAACATTCTGATGAAAGTCCAAACCGATACATTAAAATATTGCCGGAAAATAATCAAGCTTGAAAAGGGGTAGAATGAATTTAAGAAAGACAAAAAGTAATACTATAAGATATTACTTCGAAAAAATGATACAGACAGTCTTAAAACACGATCTATAATTGATGTAGTTAAACGTTTTATTGAACTCTGATTGTTGCAGCACGTTGTTGAGATGGTTTATCATATTATTGGAAACATTGACGAATAAATCTGAAATTTAGAGAATTTTACATTTACGCGGGTAATGTGATCAAGCAACCGATTGCCATTATCAGACTGCGGACATTTATTCAAGTTTATATTTTTATGAACACAATTAAAAATAAAAAGAAGCGGATCCTAAGCAGAGATTGGCTTTATCCACTTAATATGATAACAGGTACTTTACTCTAGATATTTCGTAACTAGATTGGGGTTATTATTTCTAAACTAGATTTTTAGATATTTCTACATTGTGTGTATCTTTGCAGGTTTAAAGTTTCTACAAATGCGTATACATTTTAGTACATCACAAATCTGGAGTTTTTGAATGGACAAACTCTAACGGTTCGTTAGAAACCAGCAAAGCGTACAGAAGATTTCCCGTTATTGTTAAACTTTTATGTTCTCAGGTGAAAATCAGTAGACATGTGACTATATCAATCACTGACTACGATCGAAGACTTCTTCGCAGGTCTCTAGTTGAAGTATTGGATTCCAGTGTTAGAACTGTTCAAACATTCGGAACATCAAACTTCAGGAACAGACAGTTAACCGAAAGCACTGATTAAGCTGAAGTAAGAGGCTTCAGAAACGGACTTAAAGTCCCACGATCGCTAAGACAGATCAGCTGGAGCAACGGGTTTCAGGTATAGACTCAACATTGTCTTTATCAGCGAGCATTGGGTTACACATGCAACCAGACATGCAGAATTGACTCAACAACGATACGAACAATGAACTTTATAGAATTTAGATCCGTATCAGTTGCCGAGAATGGCCAAAGATAGAACGATAAATCACCACAGCAAGCTTGTAAACAACTGCGTAAGTCATTAGTTTCGTAAATGTCTTCTCATACACATATATATTTTCGTTCCCTTGTTGAATTTAACGATTTTGATACAGGTGGAATGAAAATAAGAAAACATCTAGAATATTGACAGATTTTTAAATACCATTATTTCATTTCAGCGACAAAAACACGAGCAATAATCTTCAATGTACTAGTTTCATGATATTTATTCGTACTGAAAATTTCTGTAATAAAACATCAGCCTGCGTTAAAAAAACATTTTACCACAAAGGATTCAATGAAAACCTGTAGAGAAAATGTTGAATAATTACCAAGTTTATTGCAGAAGATATATTATCAGGGGGCGATTCCAATAAAAATTTATTTCCGAAACCGAGGCAAAAAATCACTATAAAAATCGATCGAGTTTCGCAGTTAACAGCGTTATAAAAGCAATCGTTCACTTTGACAATTGAATGAATCCAATGGTATTTGCACAATTAGCCGGGGCAGGATACAATTCGATGACTATACGTACTTCCTACTTACGAAAAATATACAGATCTTCGTAATCATGTTCCGGGAACAAATTAATTTATTAAGTCAACAATTACAGCAAAGATAATGTTAGACATGTTCTTGAAATTCCTGTACTGAATAAAAAAGAGTAGATCAGAATAGATCGTAAATTGAAATCGCAGAATCGATTGTACGTAATACAGGATACAGAACAGTCTTTAAAACGGAGCGTACCAAAGCACGGCATCATGAGAACAGCGTAAAGCAACACTTCTACAATGGCATAATCAATTCTAGTAATAATCAATAATTAATTACTGTGAATTGCTTGTTTTCAAGTGTTGCTTTCGTTTATTAAATTTATTTTGAGTTTCAAGTATTATTTTCAAGTGCAATTTTTTGATACTGAAGTTATTTTTTATTTACTGCAAGTATGTTATAATTTTTTGTTAGACGGGCATGTTATTGCGTGATCGAATTACTCGACCATCGTTCCCTTTCGAAATTCCTGGGTAGGTGCCGTACTGTTCCTCACACTTCTTTTGACAGAAGTCACCCTCGTTTTTCTCATCCCGAGGCTAGTTCATTTAGAAACAATATAAGACAGCGCAAGAGTCGCCATCCCCAAGCTCTCTCACGTTAAACAATCAAACCTTCGATATTCGATAGCTACGTGATTTCGGGTCACTAGCTACTGTGATAGCCTTTCTGAATCGCCGATATTTTTCCGAACTTTCACCCTTTTCGAACCTTAACTACGTTAGTCACAACGCCCCGTTAACTGTATTTTTAACTTACAATACATAGCGAAATAGGATAGATGCTACCTTTACTTTTTATTTTCTTTAAGCATAATATTCTTGGACAAATGTTAACCTGTCGTGATATAAACGGCAACGTTTTATCAAAGTGTCGAATTTCAAGCCACAAATCCGGCTTATTCGATCATCATATTTCGTATCTGTATAATAAGTATCATCTGCAATTTTACTGTCACGCAATCTAAATACTTGTTATAAGCGGTTCGAAGTCAGAATAGCGTCGAACTGATTGCTTTAGATGACATTTAAAGCTGCGTCGTCGCTGAAATATACGTTATATTTTTGTTATTATGTTACGTTAAGAAAAGAAGGAAATCATAGCATTTAAAGTACCACCCGTAAGTGTTTGGTCTCTTTGGTTGATTTGTGCCAACGACATTTGGATCTGACCAATATGCACAGTGGAAATAATCTCTACGCCTCTGGATCGTTAGATATTTGCAAAAACAGTAGCCGCAAGATTGACCTTGACCTTAAAATTCTAGGTCGAATTCTCTTTTTATTGCTTCGTTTCTAAAGGAACTGTGGTTCGCGACTCAGCCATTCTCTACGAAAAAAGTGTTAAAGTTTCATTGGTTTTCCAGCTCGCTTTGTATATGTGTTTACATTTTACAGTCAGATGCAGGGAAAATAACACCTAATGTCGCACGTAGATATCGCAGAGCCACCATAATACATGTATATCTCAGGTCTGCGTATAGAGTAAGTTAGCGTAAATTATATATATATTAATTTTTTCAATTAAAAATCACATTCGGTAATTTCTATTATGTTTTCCATCTAATCAGTTTCAATTTAGTTTATAGCAATATTGCAATTATATAGTGCACTATATAATGCATTGGTACCTACTGAATGAACTGTAATCGACCTAAACATATTTTTAAATCTCTGGGAGAACGTACGCGGCTGATTCGTAAGTTTCATTATTAAAGCAGATTATGGATTCATTATTGGACATTCAGCCACTTCGAACAACCGTCGCGTACAGAACTTTCATTTAATATTTATCTTGCCATTTGTAAAAGCTGCGCACGTAGACCCGAACATCAAAATGTGTGTATATGTATGCGTGTGCGCGTGTAGGTTTGCGTTTCTCTTAAATCTGCTGGTAAGCCTGCACATCTGCCACCCACACGGCTTTCTTCTATTTCACCTTATTCCCCGTATTCGTCGTCGAAACAAATACCACAGCTACAAAATCGAAAGGCGAGAGATTGTCTACCTTATCTCCTTTCTTTCACTACTGCCCGGCTCTGCTTCTCCCTTGAAATCCAAGTTTTACGATTCGTATGTAAAGGCTGATTTACTAGGTCAATGACAAAATTAATTGATTTTTTCTTTCCTTTCTTTGTTCGATGTGCATTTAGGATTTTATTAAATGAGAAATGATAAAATGTATTTACGATCGACGATGCTTTTTCACGACTAAATCATTTTCGTATAGCTCAGCTATACGTACGGAGCTGTCAACTCATAATAATTTATGTTCATATATATATATGATATATTCATTATATATATATATATATATAATATATATATATTATATATATATATATATAATGAAATCTTATCCAGCAGTGTAACGAGAGTCGGCTATAGTAATTATATTGAAAACACTTGAAACGAATCTGAAAATGTACATAGAAGTTACAAAATTTTGTCAAAAGTATAAACTCCGCAAAAATCATCGAAGTACTTGAACAAGTCTATTGGTCACTATATTAGTAAGGCACAATATATAGTGAGATCATCTTTGATATTAATTGTACGTCGAAGGTTACTATTTATGCTGTATATTAACTTTTCACTATGTTTATGTCTGCGATAAATGCTTTGTAACTTTTATGTACATCAATCACTTTACTATTAATAATCACAATAGTCCGGTCTCATTAGAACGCCAACGAAATTTCACAGTTTCGTATAATGTACATAGTATATTTATAAAAAGAAGTTTTGTGATAGGTGTTTGAATACTTTTGCGAGATACTGTATGTGAAACTGTTACCGCTAGTAACAGCTTGGATTTCATCGGCAATTTGATTTTGACGGGACCATGAAAAAGCAAATTGTTATTATAGAACACGTGTATTTGAAAAGTTTGTTTTTCTTCTTTTATACTCTGTCTATCTTTGATTGATTTCACTTTGTACATTTTTGCTTTCTGTAAATACTCGACAGAGAGGTAACATTTTAACGTTTCATTTATTTCACCACTCTCAATAAGTTATTGGTGTAATCGTAAATTTTGATTAAAAACTGAAGAAAAATTACTTCGTTCCTTTGCAGTTTACAGGATACGCATTGCAAGTAAGGTTTTAACTTATTGAGTTTAGATGTATGGTTACAGAGTAAATGTATGTATCATATGTATGAAGAAGTATGTATATGTATGTAGATATATGTATGAACGCGGGTAGGCTTCCATTCCATCACTCTTACTTCCTCCTATCTTCGTTTGCTTCTAAATTCTGAGTTAAGAATTCATATGAAAATTCTCAGATATACATTTTAAGAGAAAATCTTCAGGTGATATGGTGTATTTTTAAATTTTGATTTTCTTAAATTTATAACTTATTTCTTGTTCTTATCTGCCCTTTTACATGTACAAATTCGATTATTTTTACAGCAGTCTGTTATCACGTGGTTTTACATGGTTTCATTTATACTGTGCAGATTATGTACATATTTGATAAAAGTTGATATGTAAATATTGTTGCATCATTTCGAGCAACGCCCCTGGTATGTTTCGTTACTAACTTACAAGTTATTCAGCACTGATCATTTTGTTCCTTGACTCGTCAGAAAATATTGTAATATTGAAAAATGTTTTATGCAGAGTTTTTATAAAATTGAAATGCTTAGATTTATCAAACTAAATTCTTTTCATTTTGATATTAGTCAGAAAGTGCAAAATTTTACTCATTACTATACTGATTACTTTAATGAAGTAAGTTACTTTAATGAACCATGAAGTACAGCGATAAACATTTTCTTATTCAGATTTGAGACACAGAAGTGATTTTCATTAAGCGTTTAACACTAAACCTGCCACGCGCGGTCAAATGACCGTTTTTAAAACTTCGTTTAGAATTTCTTGTATACAACGTTACTGTATCGCCATATAATTTATTGACTTTTCCTATAATGTATATAGAACCCATTTTTCAATATTCACAACTTTCTTTATTGTTTACCTTCCGAAAAAATTGGCTACTCCTCTTTCTATATTAAAATACATATTTTTTTTGAAGCGGTCATTTGACCGCTCATGGTGAACTACTTTTCAAATAGTCGTATTATCTAACTATTTTGTATTACTTTTCAAGATAGATAAATTACGCTGGAAAATAGGTAAATATGAGTGGAAAGTTATTATACATATATAAAGTTCCGTAATAACTTCGTCGTTATACTGTGACAACAATTAATATGTTGTAGCAAACGAAATAAAAAAGGGAAAGAGATAATAATGAAAGAAGATTAGCTATTGTTTTGTGGAATGTAGGTGTATTCTTAAAGTTTTAGCAATATGGACGTATATTTGCAAAACAATATTGTGCAAGTTATCAAAATAGAATGCCTTCAAAAGTAGTGCTTGAGACTGCAGTAGACCTCTTTTGATTTAATACTGTATTGTGTATGACTTCGTTAATCGTATTTGTTCTACAAGAAACGTTTGGGTTTTTTTCATTGTACCAGCACACAGCAGCCGAACAAACACCGTACTAACTTAATTGGAGACGCACCTCAGCATTTATGTAGACTGCGGATTAAAAGGATTTTAGTCGGAGGGAAGATGGTGGAGTACAGAGAATTTCCAAAACGTTTAATCATCCAGATCGAAGACTAAATTTGCAAGATATACGTACTTCTATCTTTCTTATATTGTAAAAATAATGTTTAACTATAGAAACGATTAATTTGAAAGGACATGCCTTTCACGATTAAAACAAAGGAAAAGTGAAGTCTACTTATTTAATAGGTTCGTTAATGAAGGTAATCGTCGATAGCTATGAAAATTGCCAATTTTTCACATCTGTAGTTTCCAACCAATTCAAGATTAAGAATTAGTAATTAAAGTTAAGAATTTAAATTTTCTGTGATATTATGGAAACTCTTAATATTAAGGTGCAAAAGTGATTAAGTTGGAATGGGATAATCCTTATATCTCATTAGAAAAATCCTCCTCATATCTCACTTTGATAAAAAAATTCTCTGTAAAACATCTTACAAAAGATTTTAATCGCGATAATAATGCTTCGCCTTAAAATCTCGTAAGGGAATTTGTACGGAATACTTTCATTACCAAAAGTTAGATGTGCCTTTGAGATTGACATAATGTTATACTTGACTTTCAAATTAAATATTCACTATATCTCTATGACTTATCTTTTAAATATCAAAGTAACTATCTATTAAATACGCTTAACTATCTGTTGGATTGATAAAAGTAACTTTCATATTGTTTTCCAATGTACATTTCTTGTTTCGTGTAAATAGCATATTTGTATAACTATCATAAGTTGAATTTTTAAATGTCAGTGATAAACTAAAATTACGTTTATTTTTATTCGTTTATTATAAAACTAATTGTTTATAGCGTGAAGGAAGTTAATTCATTACTAGAACATTTTTATTGTTTCTCTTCTTTATTCACTGTTATTATTTTATTATTTAACCGATGTATGTACATGTTTTATTTGCCGATTATTATATTCTATATTATACAGTGACGCGATTCCTTATGAAAAGATAGGAAGAAAAAATATAAAATAAAGCTTTTTCATGTGACGTTTTATTTTTGAGAAAGTCGCTTTTGAAAATATGCAAGTATCCTTGAACTTAGCTAACTACGACTGAATATGAATAAGCAATCGATAGGAAATCATTGTACACGTGATGATAAGTAAAAAATATGGAGTAAAATTTGTACGTTCAAGCTTTCCTATGTTTAATTAAGAACTGAATAGTATACGTGTAAAACAAACCTTCTAATTTATCTTTTCCGGAAACAAAACATCTTGTGAATGTATTTTATTCTATATGTTCGATTTATTTTCACATATAGAATAATATCCCGTTATTCGCTCCAGTCTGTAATTAGCCATGTTCAAGTAAATTTGAAAAATTTCCAAACTCGCTTTCCTTAGAAACGAAGCGTCGTACGAACAAATTTTATTTTATATCTCCTTCTTATTCCTTTTATAAGAAATCACCCCATGCCCACTCGTACATATTACTCGGCTACGTCCTGCATGTGTAAATACACTTCTGAATGGAGTTTGTGTTTGAACAAAAAACAAGCACTTCCGTCTTTGACAGTTTTATGAAAGTGTATGGTACTATCGAAGAATCTTGTTGTTCGTGTTATAATTGTTAAATACACATGTCTCGCTTTCGAAGTTAAAATTTTATTTGAAATCACTTGTAGTTTTAATTACATAAATGTTATCATACGTGTACACCGTTTTATACATAATTTTTTCTTCTTCTCCAGAATTCTTCGTAGCTTCCAGTGGCTCGTGCACGTCAATGGAGATCTCGGACTGCTCTCCTCTTCTCTCTATCTTCATCTGCAATGTCTTTTTCTCGTAAATACCGGAGTAAGAATTTGCATGGAAATTATAGATACTCTGCTCAGTACAAAATCACGTCGAGTTTTTCCTTCCCTATGTTTCGCATTTCCTTCTCGTCGCGTATTCTATTGATTTTCATTGATAGATGTATGTAAGTACATATTGAACTCTTTTCAAGTTCCGCGTTTCTCGTTCGTAATTCTCAGACCGGGAAACATTCAATTGACACGTGGCTAGGGAGCGAACTCTACTTTCTTTTCTGACAGAGAATGTCTGTTTCTCTTAAATCCTTGGGCACGAATTTGTATGTAAATTCCGGAAAACAGATGTGCAGGAAAATCAAATCGATTTCTCTTCTTTTGCGTCCATCTCTTTTGTTTTCTGCTCTTCTCGTTTCTTCGCAGAATTGTTCAAACACTCGCGCGGACCGAGATTTCTGTATGAAGGGAAAATATTGTACGAATCTATAAAGTATTTCTTTCTGTTTTACGATGCAATGCTACTTGCCCGATTAAGGATAAATTCCACCAACGAGGCATTGGTGGTACACTTGAGTACAAACAAGTTCTAGTGGCGCGTAATGCTTATTATTGCCCTGATTTCAAACAATATTTTTCCCTTTGAAGATCCGAACGATCTTTCCTTCGTTTTTCGCAATTAGTTATTTTACAGTACATCTGTAAAGAGAAGGGAATTTAACAATTTTTCCTGAATTAATTCGTATAAAATTTACTTATTCTAACAATTTCTAATTGGATTCTGTGAGTTATTTAAGATTTTTACGATCCATGTACGTTTAATACATTCATAATATTTCTCAAGATGCATCTAATGTATCTAATGTAGAACAAAGAACAGTAACTATAAGAAAACATTCATCACATTTTATATCTTTCTCCGTGGATCTGCCCCGTTTTATTTTCGGATGGAAATATAAATGGAAATACACAATTAACTTTATGAGACATAAAATCTTAGTTTTATGCTGCATATCTTTCTCCCTATGATAGTTTATATTTTTCTTAGTGTTCACTTTTACCACTTTTCTCTGCGAAAACAACAGATTTAGAAAAATAAAGGAACGACGGTTTCGTTCTTTATTTTCCAATTTTTCATTACGATCTGTTTCTATTTTTGTCTTTCGCTAACTAACAAACTTCTGGAATATATCTCTGCAGATCTGCACGAAAGGTATTACATAATATTCTATTCTTATTTCGACAGTGGCTCTGAAAAGTTGGTTTCATTTAAGTTTTATCGCCAGAGTTTACATAGAAATATTAGGGCACGAACTTCTCCCGAGATTCAAATTAATTTACATTTTACTTTCTTTCTTACTGCTGTTCGGAGAAGAATTCATGTTCCCAGAGCAAGGTCGATTTAATTTATGCTGTAACACGAAATACCACCATTTTGAAACGTCTAGGGAAGATTTTACTTCGTGCAAATGAAAATTATAAGGCTAGAATGGCTTGTTAAAAAATTGCTATGCAGTTCTCACACTAATAACGAAATAGAAATATAAAAGCATAGAAGAATATAAAGATACAATTCCGTCGTGATATGTTACTGTCATGCGATACTACGTGTGTTTCATTACGGTATACAGTATACGGACATTATCAGTATAGCAGCACAATAAAAAACTAACAAGTTACAAAACATCCAAAAAGTATGGAATTCAGAACAGCATTAAGATTTTATCAACAAAAAAGAGAGGACCGGAGAAAACAACAAGAAACGTATACGTGTTAAAGGTAAAATAATAACGAATCCAAAGGAAGCAACATGCGAAAACATACACACGTTAGAATATACAATATTAATTAATTCTGCCGATTTTTAATCGTTGGATCGGTTTGGCAATGATAATTAATATTGGAACAATTTAGAATGACGCATTCTATCGATATCGCTTTATCACTTTCATTGTCTCTTCAACTTTGACTGGCCTTGAGTAAATGCTGATAAGTTTAGCAGCACACGTAGAAAAAGGAAATGGAAAGTCGATAGTTCCACCTTGGCGTTTTCCTTCGTTTCTCGAGAGCCCATTCCTTCTCCGTAAAACCTGCGGTGAGAGATCACATGCAAATATCAAGACACGAGATTTCCACGAGATCCCAAGCTAATTTTTCCCGTCTCTTCTTTATTTTCCTCTCATCGCTTCCTTCTCTTTTCTTCGTTGATTCCTGAAAGGAAAGCACTATGGTAACGGAGCTTCGCTGCAGAACGAAGGTAAGCGGCGTTAAATCGTCCGTAAAAATTCCAGCAGTAATTGGCCACTGAACTATTTTCCATTTTTCTCCAGTCGTTCTTTTGGAACGACGATTTTTTCCTTTTTTTTTTTAATATGTACTCTCCACTTTGCGATAACAGCATTAAGTTCTCCGACACGATATCTTCGCATTGCTTTCGTACGAAGCTACATCGATACCGATGGTAGGTAGGTATACAGGTACTTGAGTCACTGGAATTACGATTCAAGCATCCAAATATTTTTCTTCAAACTTTTTTCCAATCCGACGGTCATTTGCAAAGTTAAAGAGCATTTATTTTTTTGCGATATCGTTGATGTAGGTAACGGTAAATTACGAGAATTTGCTAATACGTGCTCGATCTTTAATCGAACAAACGAAACGTGCGTATCTATATATCGAATCTCGAGGAAAATTTCGATTGGTTGAATAAATCACGAGATGCGAATGAATTACTAAAATAATTAACAATAGACGAAACATAACGTAATTATATAATTATAAAATTTCTATACCTTTCTACTGATGATTAATTTGTATATTTATACAATTTATACAATTTATAATATGTACATTTGTTTCGTAGCAAAAATTATGTGTTTTACACACGAAATATATAAATAATCTCATTATCGGTTAAATATATTTTCTCAGATTTTGTCGTCGTTTTGTTTAGACTAATCTCGTTACAGATTAACATTCCATGTAGTGCAGAAATAGTTTTCCAATTTACATCGTGTTCACTCGTATCTTTCATTTTATCGATTATATCTTTAATGACATTTAATAGTTGAACGACCTTTTAAATTTTGTTTCTTGACAAGTTATATAACTTGTTTGGAGAATTTAATTCGAAACTATTGTTAGTATTACGATGATTTTATCTCGTACTTTTTACATTTCTTTCGTTGTTGGGGCAAAAATTTTCAATTCTCCGAAGCCTCACGATATCACTGAAAAACTTGCAGATTATCCTCTGCTAAAGAGATAATGTGTTCTTTGAGATACTATTTTCTTTTGCCGAAGAATCGTAGCAAAAATTAAACATTGCAAGCATATGGGCTTCTTGGATTAGGTTCTCAACCTTTTTTGTAATTTTATCCGTAAGCAATCATTACTATTGAGGTATTTAAACAATGCTTAGATATGAATTAGTAGCGTATTTTATAGCGTATATTTATAGCGTAGTATTGTACATATAATATAAAGGTGGTTGAATTAATATAAAATACAATAAATGCCTTATAAAATAGAAATAGTTCTTTTGGGTGTTTAATAAGTATTCTACTGGTAATAGATATTATTTCAATACCCTGGAACTATCGTCATCGTTATCAACATTACATTCTGATAGAAAAGTAACATCTCTGTATGATTAGGGGACGGAGTTTCATTGTGGTTATCTCTGCAATTTTCTGTAGCGAAGTTACATAAAATTACATAAAGAGTACGTTCTGAAGTCAGGGAAAGCTTCCCAGTTTTCTTTCTAGACAGAGCAATTCGTAACAGGTACGTAAGGTATGTAAAATTAAATGTTGCATTCAGTAAAATTATATTTTCAAAGTTAAATGAAAAATAACCATTTCACTGTGTACAGTAAGTAAAGAAGATTTTCCGACGCAAGGCCCTCTATTTATGTTCACAATGTATTTCCTTCGTAACTCTATGATACGAAAAAAAGCGCGCAACCATTTATAATGACGAAAAGATTAACACCTCTGACGTTTGATGTTACATTCTAATTCTACAAGCACAACACAGTTATTTAGTTAATTAATCTGCAATTTTGTTGCACGAATAAATATGAATAGATATATTTGCATCTGTATTCGTGCTTTAGATACGTCTGGTACGTTCATGTCTTTCTTTCCTTAGAATATCTTGACAAGTATATTAAAAAGTGTTTTTGTTTATCCGTTAAAAGTTTTGCTGTATTTTTAGCAAAACTTTTACCGCAAAAGCAATAATTCCATGCGTCATGATAAGATAAAATTCAAGTTAATAAAATTACCTTTCACAAGTCAAACAACTCGTCATTCATCGTGCAACAAAGAGTGGAACTAGTCAGTAGAACAATTCAGTAGAATGAATCAGTGGATAAGACGTCGCTGCGAACTTAGCACGTTGAAGCTACGGGAAATGTTCATATTCGATGTTGCCGGCAGGTTTATAACGTTCTATACAACTAAAGTGTAAATAAATTAATTCATAGGATTATCTTTTTATCAAAAGTTTCGAACATTCGTTAATATTTCATAGATGTATGTTCGTACAATTAATTACATGTAGAAAAGTTTCAAGTAAGAAAATTTTTTATTAAATAAAAATAATAACGAATATTTCGGTTCCCGAAAGAATATTTCATTAAGTATTATCAACTGGAAAATTTGTAATATTAAATATTAAACGTTATTAATATCGTTAATGACTCTAATATTAAAAATTATTAATTTATAATAATATACAGGGTGTTTCATTGTATGTGAAAATTGCAGCAGAGTGGATTCAATATAGTAAAATAAGAAGAGATGTTCGTGTAAACATATACTTGATATGATCTTGTTTTTGAGTTACAATTAATTTATTTCGCGTTGCAAAAATCAGCACCATACGGTGTCAATTCGCAATTGTGTCAGTTTCATAGGATCTGCATCGAGGTGACAACAAAAATACCGTGAGAAATTGTAGACATTTTAGTCTCCTTACATCAATATTGAAAATTCGTCAATTAAATTTTATCATTAGTAACCTAAACTGGTATCCTTGAGCAAGTTTGACAATCTATTTGTGCCTGTATTGAAGCTGCAGGTAGTAACTTGGAGCAATTTCTCGGAAGCTAGGTAAGCAATTACTGCAACACAAAAGATGCTATTACTCGAAAACAGGTTTATATCGGGCATACATTTTTTAATGTATACATATTTTATTGTACTGAAACCCTGTTGTACTTTCCACCTACAAACCCACTCTGTCTGTATATCTATATATACTTGTAAAAATTATTCTAGGTCTTCCGATTGATTTAGATATAAAAGCGCGTGACCAGTGCAAATTTTGATAAAAAGCATATATTTCGAAACACTGTTGTAACCTGTAGCAGTGTATATCATTTTGCAACGAGAAATTAAGACTTTGAAATTGAAATGATTGATTAATTTGTTTAACGAGAATGAAATTGAAATTAATATTTATTAATTCAATTAATTATTATATATTTATTACATAATAATTATTATATATTAATTTTATATTAATTATTATAAAATTAATTCAATGCTGTTGAAACAAATATGTTACCCTCGCTCCATAGATTGTTGTTTAATGATCGCTTAGGAAGCGGCGATGTTTTTCTAATCACGGTATGCAGATTGAGAAAATAAATGGTCGATTCGATTTGCTATGAATCGTAGGACACGATTGTCTGTATCGATACCGGTCAGGATTCGATTAGGACTTAAGTGGATTATAAACGACGTACTTGCAAATCAGTTCTGCTCGGCAATAATTAACTATCGGCAAGGAGTTCGCTTTAAGCCGTATACCTTGCGCGGCTTCCCTACCGTGATTACCTACGGACGGAAATTGAGAGCTCGTTGCGTTGTCAACGACAATGGACCACTCGACGATCCTGTGTAAACCTCGTTTCAATCCGCTGGTTTGCAGTCAGCTGGACATTGCACTCATTATTAATTAAATAATTAGAGAACTCTTTTCATCTGCACTATCCTCTATTTGCATTGTTACCTTTTCGTTTTGGCATGTTCGCCGAGATTATCATTTTTGGTAACAATAGACATGCAATCATAAACAACACGTTTTTCGATCCGATTTATCTATTCGCTATATATATATATATACATAATCGATCTAATTGGATAAGAGATTCGAGTGAACAGTGACTCGAACGTGTTCTGTGTAAATGTTTAACGAACACGATACCATATAATCGTACATATTTTATAACCAATATGAAGTGGAGAAGTTAAAATATGTTATGTGAAAATTGTTAAAGATTCAGTGAATCGCATTATTGTTTGAACACCGTATTACGTTGCATGTTATTGCTTTGTAGGGGAACATTTATTACGAACTTAATGAATTCACTCATTTTCAAAGAATTGAAAGGATAATTCGGAATAATAGAAATATGTATATCTGAGTAGAACTTTCGCATACTGTGTAACTTCCTCTATTTCATTGATTTTACGAGGCTATTGATACGATTCGATATTAGAGAAATTGCATTACTATAACATAAGCTTCGTATTTAACTATTATCATTTCTAACTTATCAACTCATAATCTACGACGTAAATTATTGTCGGATACGTAAATCTCGAAATAATCGTTATTTGCTTCGTTTTACTTCCGGTAATAGTATTCCTCATTTGACATTTGCAAATTTTTGATTTCACAATTTAACCATATGAAAGATACGTGCAACTATTATCAAATTTATGTTTGTAACTCGATACATATTTTTAAGGAACTCTCTCAGTTACTCTTCGTCAGAATGGTACTTTGCAAACATTCGTATACGTAAGTAACTAAATAATTAATTTTCTAACCGATTTTTTCAATTTGAAATTCATTTAAATTGAAGATGATATTACTCGATATAATTAATTTTTCTCCTATGATATTTCTGGATACAAGACAAACTTTATTTCGATTCCAAAAAGCTTAAGTTAATTTTAAATCGCAATAGGTGTAAATTATAAATTAAGCGGCATTCCAAATTATGAATCATTCGTTTATTCATTAATGTTAACGATACTCTACTTGTTAATATTCATTATACGAGTAATATTATTTTACCATTACACTTTAAATGCTTACTGTGATACTATTAATACTCGTTTATTAAATATATATTACTCTCTATAACAGTATTAGACAAATTTCCTCAAAATCAAATCACCTGGCTATCATTTTAAATTTGTTGAAGAAAAGCTGCACACATGCATGTGATAAATCCTCTGAAACGGTGTTGTATTCATCCGAAGTTAAACAATCACACTGCATTAGTAGATTTTGTGAGCAGAAATAAGATAAGGCCAGAATACTCGGTTAAAAGATTATGACTACGCTGCAGATGTTCATGCAAATGCATATTTTCGTATAAAATTGATCATATATCAAGATCTGGATAAACATTTATGTTACTTTTACAGGATTTTAACCATACACTATTTATTTTACATACTTTGCATATTATGCATATTATTTGTCATTTCTTTAAATACGTGTATAAGGGTATACCGCACGTTTTACTGTAAGTTCAGTATATTTATCTTGTGGAATCCGATATTATTTATTAAACTTGTCGCGGTCGGTGACATTTTAAAAGGTAAAGTTATTGAGAACTCAAGAGAAGTTGAACAACGTTGTTGGAGTTTTAGATATATCTACACCGTATCGTACAATATCTCACTATAAATATATACGTCTAATTGATTTTAATTTTAATTTTAATCTTAAAGATCACTGATTAATTACAACTAATATATAAAGGAGATAGCTAGTTATAATTTAAGGTAAATAATTATAATATTTAATTTCATTGTTATAGCATGCTTTCAATATCGCACGTCCTATATTTTCGTACGTGTTGGTTTATTTCTAGCTAATTTGTAAATTTTCATAATTCGCCTATTTTCTTTGCATACTTTGACATATTTCGAGTCCGTAAATACTTGCAGTCGAGTTGTAACAAAAATACTAAATACGAAAACACCGATAACTTCTACAGAATTACAAGTATAATAGTTTCTCGTAACATAGTAAATTTCTGACAAATGTTTATTGTCACTAATAAAGGCGGTAGATTAATTTAAAGAGCTATAAAACTAGTCTGTTCTACGTAAAATATTAAGTTTAGTAAGTTATAAAGAAGGGATCATCCGACATTATCATAATTTGAGCGTAAATATTTTTCATAATTTCAAGTAATAAACATAGCCTGAATAAACGAGTAAAAGAAGATATAGCTAGCCACATTTTATACGGAAATATATTATTAGTAGCGGATCCATTTTTGTTACCTTTATATCAATATTTCTCTTGAAGCATAATATTTTCCTCTTATTTCTATTTATAGAACATATCTATACAGTTGAACCATTAAATTTTAAAATGCTCTGTGTATACGCGTATTCGCTTATGCAAGTTTATATTATCTTATTAAAACTGTGCTGTTTATGTGAATGAAGTCTCTTGCATCGGCATAGTATCCGTATGTATTTGACAGTAAACAGAATTCCTTGTCTCGTGCGTATTATTTTCCGTTTTAAGATCAAGAAAAAAAAGGAAGAAATTACGTTAAATTTGTTGATCTCCGACCTGTTATTTTCCTATATCAATAGAGTATAAATGTGGACGAAGGATAATCATGTAGATAATATTATCTTGCGTATTTATATTCCTTTATTCGGGTTCTCGTTACATAATAAGTGAGTTTAAAAGGGGATCAAAACGCGTTATCCACTTCACGACTAATATAAGTAATAATAAGTTGTTAATATGCAGTTGTTGTTTTTCGCGTATATAATGAATCGATATAAATACGACAACTGTGCAAGTATACTTTATCTCTCTCTTTCTTTCTTTCTTTCTTTATTTATTTATTTACTAACGCTACATCAACTTCTAAAGTTATTAACGAAATGTAATACAATATACATGAGTGTTACAACGTCATACATTTAGTAAAAGTTTATAGTGCACTCATTATAAAAGCAGAGAAAAAGATATACAGTTGTATAATTGAATAACAACACATTTTTGAAAATAAAACACATATAATTAAATAAAAACAAACAGATTACATTGGACCTTATATTATAGGGATTTTCCTTTCAAACAGTCAACTCAGACAATTTCTGTATGTGTTTTAGTTTTACTAGTATCTGCTTAATATCAATATCAGTTGCATATTGAGAGATATTTGCTACAGTTACATAATAATTGTCTGATCGTAATTGGAGTATTGCATTTTTCGTACGCTTTTGTTAATGATTTATCTATTAGGTGCATATTCGTGTGACCAATTCCAAGTCTAATCACGACCACTTGATCCTTTCTATTTAATTTACTGTACAGAATTTTATACTTAAAGATACGAATTAGTTCGTGTATGTTTGAAGTTTCTAACCAAACATCTCCTTTTGTTATACCTTTATTGCATCGTATCTCACGTTATGCAAAACTATTCATCGTCGGTTCAATTCAATTAGTTTCTTGTTAGCCGTTGCACATCGGTAGACAACCGAACAATACACAAACGGCGTGCAATTACTTTGCAATCAGCACACGAGTGTTTTCGACTGCTGTTGAGGGAAGCGAAAGAGCGTCAATGGTCTCCTTTTGTGGATTAACGAACGCACCTCTGTTTAAGATACATACATATAAGAAGACGAAAATGTGGGAAGCGAGCTGTTGCTGTTCCTTTATTGTGTTATTAAAGGAACGACAGCCTTAACAGATCTAATATGACGTCTCTCGTCTTCTGCCTTGCTTTTAAAGCAGAAGGCGCGTGATGTTTGTATTGGTTACATGCATATAGTGCAACGTCACGTGGAATGAAAGAGACGTTGCAAGCTTTGCAGCTTAAGTTAGATGAGACTGATTTAAGATCATTCAAAATCTAGCTAATGCATTCAGTATGGTTGTCGTAGGAAACTCGCATCTTTAGAGGGAAATGCCCTGCGTGCTATGAGATAAAGCATAGTTTCTCTTATCTGAAAATATGTCTTAAACAATATGACATACGACAGATCGATTTCATACGAAATAAGGGATTATATATTTAACCAATTGAATCTTATAATAAACCACGAATAATTCTGAGTGACTCTTTATACGATTGTCTCGTAACAATTGATTCTGTGAACGAGAAACATTGATGCGCGTTTTGAAAGATAGCGAGACCATAGATTACAAGTGACACTTTTGACAGATAACGAGCTGTTCGTTTCGCCAACAATCAGCAAATGTTCATCCTTGGAGCTTCGTAATTCGTTCTCTCAACTACTTTGTCTTCGATATCTACCGGTTATGCGATTTGCCTGTGTTACCTTTCAATCTGGGTAAAGAAATTCTTTATTGGCAATGAAAAATGTCACTCGCTTGCAAGGTCGAATAATAATTGGCGATTGTGTCAGTAATTTTATCATATATAATTCCTACTACATATGTATGTACGCGCGTAGCTAAAGGCCAATAGACAATAATTTCTGTTTAATATCTTTGAACAGAAATAAAACAAGCCCTTATATTACATTTTGCAGACGTTCGTGTCGCTTGAGGAGTAGAAATTTGCGTGGTATTGACTGAACGAAAATAAACTCTATAAGATCGAATAGCATTGTCGTCGTGTGTAATATGTATTTCATTTCGATGCATTTTTGAACGCTTCTGTTGTGAGCGTGCCAACACGGCGGATAAAGTGTAGAAAAATTGGAAAACAGAGAATGAAGGGAGAAAGTGCTTAACAGGGTAAACACGGTAATAACCAGCGCACTAACCACCCAATCGAACAAAGCATCGTTAACGAAACTCGTTAACAGCGTGGGCATCGAATATTGACGCGGGCATTAAGTGCATGGGAAACAATTAGAAATTAAACACTTTTGCCTTAACTCGCAAGTGGCAAGGTTAATTGGCCTGTTTCCTTGCCGCATGTGACGGCAGTAATTAATTACTTTCACACGATCCGGTTACCGTCGTCTGTTAATTATAATACACGCTATATCGTATGAATACGCAATCAGCCCTGCAATTGATCGGAATACAAAACATAAATACATATCGAGACGTGTTAACTGTTACTCGAAGGAAATTGAATCGTGAAACATTTTACAATATCGTTACGGTTATGAATTAACGAGAATGTAAGAGCGCGACACTTTCTCTTTATGCATTTTTATCCTCTTCGGTCGGTTATTCTACACGCTTGTGTCGCGTAACACGAAAACGACCTTTCGTGCACTTTAACTTCTCAACATTCTCCTTTCGCTCTTTTCCTCTCTTTGTCCTTCGTACTTTTTCCTTTGCATTATAAGGCGTCTGCCTTTCATTCCGCGTAACAGCACTTGCTACCTGCTACGAGATAAAGAGCAGCGTATATAAAGTACGAAAATTCCAATTATCAAAAATAAGAAATACAAATTGATAGCAAGCACGATATTACGCGCGCGCATAGTGGCACAAAACGTTGTTCGTGATTAAAAAACAAAAAAGGAACGAGTCAGCCGAACGATACGTAGTTTAATCAAAGATTGTACGAGGACGTGCAGATCTTACGGTTTAATATACATGCTCCTTGTCACATCGAGATCCACGATGTTAGTGGAAATTAATCGAGTTAAGGAACGTAAGAGTACTGCGAATACTGAGACAAATACTGCGAAAGTGAATACTGAAGTTAAATTAGTGCCATCGTAGTGTAAATACGCTAGCGATAATTTCCATTATTACAATCGATACAGTCAACGTAGGTATGTACGTATAAACGTATAGAAACAATTCGAACGGGAATTATGGTACAGAATGTAATTTTTATTTATTCTTACATTACAAATAAAGTGAGTTGGAAAAGGAGTGGAATTTGAATCTTTTCTTTCCAAGATTCCATAGATAGTGACCTATGGTTCAGTTGCATTGAGACTTTTGCTCTTCACGATGAATAGGATATGATGCAATAAAAAATTCCACCATGAATTTCAAGATCAAGGCAAATTTCGAGGCTGATTTTTTTGTAAATCATCACCGACCTAGAGGCGTAGGAGTCGCTTTCGAATACCTGTACCTTAACGTGCCAATTTATTCCTTAACGAGCAATCAAATAATGGTAAACAGCTAATTGGAAATACACGTACATGGTTATTATACGAGATTCCTATGGTTAAATAATTTTGCTTCAAGCATTTTCTAAAAACGATCGATCCTTACATATATACATATGTATATTACGCGCAGAAAATATAGAATCACAGCATTCTGCAGCTACAGTAGGAAAATATGTACAGCATTAAATAAATATCTCCGAGCATTCTTCCGAGTTTCAAAATTTACGTTCGAGACTGGATTCGATCGTATGATGCGGGAAATAAATTACCCGAAGCAGATATATTAACAATTATATTATATCAAGCAAATACTCGTGCTGCACAATATTAATACATAATTAAAATTATTTACGCAACTGGTACAAATTAAAGTTCTTTCTCGCTTGCAATTAGAAGGAGGATAATTGAAAGATAAGGATGAATGGTTCAAAGAGAACTCCCTCAGAATCGTTCTTTTCATAAATGGAACGGTGGATACGTGATTTTTCACAAACTAGCTCGTCCTACAGCATAAAAGGATATATTAGCGTAAAATAGCTACATTTTGACTATAAAGAGGAATGATATATGCGAGGCATTTGAAATAAATATCGCTGTATAAATATTATAAATATTCCCTGTTATCGAGACCGCTTGATCTCTTCTTTGTGGGATTATGTTAAGCGGATAAAGACAATACATTTATGTATATTCGACATTTGATTTTATAGAAAATTCAAAGATACGGATCAGAGTATATTGCGCAGCAATAACTGAATATTACTATAGGTGTCGCGAAAATGATGAGAGAACGATGTGTGAACTGATTCAAATGCCACGAAGAAGCATTTTGCCTCATTTCATTATATTATCCTAGCGTTTTTTTCTACGCAGAATTACAAGCAGATTTAATCTATATAAAGTAATATGCACGCGACTTTACTTAAAAATATCGCGCAATTATATAACGTATACGTAGGCGTTCTATTTACGAAGAAAACAATTATGTTTTCCAAGTCTTTCTCTTTTAAACCACTACCTCTAATATTCGAGAACGTAGAAATATAATTTAACTCCTATTGAAGCTTTATAACGTGCCGTGTATTTTTATAATAAGTAATTTATATATCATTATATATAATTATATATAATTAAGATTGACAAGAATGGTTAAAAACACACACTTAATTGCACCTTTGCGACGCACCGATGCACGAAAATGCATAAAATGAATTCTAGGACGTACTTCGCTCTATGCTATTTTCTTTTACCTTATGGCATTTTTTGCTATTTCTAACCGTTTTAAAGAAACAGCTTGCCCAGTTGCGCGAAACGCTTAGTACATAAAAACATGGCTTTCAACTTAGCACAGATAGAAGTAGTCATAACAAAAGAAATAAAACAGCATAACTAGTTTTAGTTATTTAATCCGGGTAATCGCTTACAAAAGTCCATTGTAATTAAACAGCGGATTTTTATGCATCTATGAGATGTTTGAAGATATAAAAATACACAGGATCTATATAAACTGCAAAAATATGTAAAATATTTAAAGTGTAACGTCTATTATGGCGCTCAGCAGGTAAAAATAAATTTCAGCGTAATTATAACATAGTGGGTTATTAAAAACTTTTCAATAATTTTGTGTCGGCACTCTGATATAAGGAGAATAGTTGCCTGTATTAAAAACGTTTCTTAAGTCTTAATTGAAATGTTACCTCAATTCGTTTACATAATCCAGTCACTCTTACCTACATCAATAGTTACTGTATTTTCAGTTGGAAGAAACAAATAATAGAAGCAAAGGAAGAAGGAGATAAATAAAGGAAAAGGAAGGGGAAGGGGTTGGAAACTTTAAAATCTTCTTAAAAACGTATTTTTAATCTGTAAGCAAAGAAGACTATGGTAAAACGAAAAATTAGAAAATCTAAGATGAGAAACTAATTTTATCAAATAGTTTTATCTAAATATAGTTATAACGATACAATTGCTTGTAATACTTTAATCTACACTCAGCAATGGTAATTTTTGCATTAGAAACTAAAATTACTGAGGAAAAGATGAAAATCGATTGCTTAAAACTGAATTTAAGGAAGATAACACGATTTACGAATTTTAATAGGTACATTATAGAAGATGCAATCAGGTATGAAATATTACCGATACATTCCAAAAATTAGGAGATTCCATATATTTAAGTTTTATCTATTTTGCAAAAATTCCAAATAATTGATCAGATCATTTGATAAGACGTAATATCGATATTTAGCAAGAAAAAAAAATATATATAGAAACATTTTAAAGCTTGACGAATAATGGGACGAGTAATGAAAAAATGGTAGAATAAAATTTGGTTATCTTTTTCAAGAGATTTAATCGTTATTCGCGATACGAGTTGAAAACATTTGACTTCTTGACTCGACTAACAATAGTACAGATCGCGCGTCGTAATTTTGCAGCAATCACTTCCGTGATTCTAAATTCCGTCTCTCGTATTCTCATAACGTCAGCTCAGACTGCTTCGACCTACCTTCTACATCGCCTTCTTCGCGTAGTTGCTCGGTAGTAGGTCGTGATCTTCTTAGATGCGTGGAATTGTCGCAACGAAACTCGTTATCTCGTGTCTAGAAACAGAACAAGCCTTCTAACCGCTATGCCAGAGAATAGAAGGCGTCAGGTGTTCATCGAGTACGTTTAAAATCATATCTAAATAAAAATCAAACATTCGTTTATACGCAATGCGTATGTTTTCCTTTATTTTTTTTTTTGCGTATGCTTTTGTCGTCGATGCATATTACTGAATTTCCATTCAAATTCGCTTTGTACTTTCAACTTTAGTTTCTTCAAACTTTCCCATCTTTTCAATTATTCCGTACATGTACTTTCTCTTTCGAATATTTTATCCCGCGTTACATTTTAAAGTAACAACATATTTTGAACTAAAACGTGACAAAACTAAAATGCAACAAATCTTCTGGAAAATTGAGGATTTCACGGTTAGATAAGTTGCGACCTACGTCCTCTGATTATAGGTATCCGTAATATATGCGAAATCGATGATTCGCTAACAAAACGATAATTAAAAAACACACGAAAATCCCGAACCACGTGGTAATTTGATTTTCAAATTGGTAACGGAACAATATCCTCGTCGAGTGTTTGATATCGAGAACCGCTAAGTAGTTCAATTATTATTCGTCATGTTCCTGGTTAGACCTAAAATTCCAACCGCTCTGTCGGAATTAAACAGCATTATAGGCTCGCCACGTCACCGATTACGGTCCCCTGCAAGTTGCTCCGGCGAAACTCGTTATACCTGATACCGGCGTCATCCAGATGCAGGTAAGAGGGATGCAACGAAACGGTCCACCAAGCAGCTGAAACGGAGAAAGAAACAGAAACTTGAACGGCATGTGTTCGAGTAGAAACGAAGAGCAGGCAACGAACGGTTCCCAGCCGTGGAACTTCTCGAGAAGGAGAAAGCTGAAAACCCGGCAAGGGCGAAAAGCAGAAATATCCGCGGCTGGAGACGGAAACGGTGAAAACGGAGAAACGAAGAAACCAAGAAAGAGAAGTCGGTGTAGCGGGGGATAGGACAGCCCGGAAAAAGCGACAAGGAGAGATGGACTGATAGAGAAAAGGAAGCGCGCAAACGGGGCTTGAGGGGCAAGAGAGTGGTAACGGGAGTTGAGAGGTGGAGGAGGAGAGATTTGTGAAGGTACGAGAAAGCAGCAGAGGTAGCAGCAGTGGCAGCAGCAGTGCCCGGGCATCAGGGCACAGTTTGGTCGGCGCAGGCGCTAGCCGGTAGACGGTTCCTGGTGCGGGCTGCAGGCGGCAGAGTAGGGAAGCGAGGGGGTGTATGTCAGAGGGTGCCCGTAGGAAGTTTATCGGCGGCGAGTGGCGGTGGGTGGAAGTGGTGCCTTCGGAGGAGGGGTTGTAGGTGGACGGTGGAGGTGGAGGTGGAGGCAGGAGCATACTCCGTACACCGAGGATTTCCAGGTAGCAGACAGTCTACGGCCCGGGACAGAGGGACCAGGACCAGCCTCGGGAAGGAGAGCTTGTCGTGGACCCTCTTCCTTATCGATATACGACGAGCAAACGTATCGTTCAGTGTCAGTGTTAACTCTGAATATTTGCAAGCTTCGCGTTTAACGTCTGTGGAAGAGTCAGGCAATAATTTATTTCATGATAATTCCACGCGCCTCTATTGATTCTTGAAACGTTGCCCTTAGTGTTTGCGCTTCTAGACAAATACTATTAGTGTGATTATTAACGTTACGATCCGTGCATCTACGAAGACATTACCGGATCCACGACCGAGACAGAGACAAGCCGAGAAGAAGAAAGAACGTGGAGATGAGCGGAATCGTTCGGCCGGGAACTGCTCGGAGCACGTGCCTCGCACGCAGAAGGCGCTCCGAGCGGCACCAGGTGCGCTAATCGAGGACCGATTTGCGAAACAAAGTGATAGGATTAATAGAACGGTTGCATTACGATACATCTTTGTATTCTCCTATATCTGAGGTTTAACAGCGTTTCACTCATACGATCTACGATTTTCGTCGAGTGAGAACCGGCAAGCAGGAATGCCAGCAGCTCGTGCCGTTAGAGCTTCGAGGACGATCTCGATGATCGCTTCGTTAACGTCCCTTCTGACGTTTATCGGAATCGACGGCATGGGATACGTCAATGGACACAATGTTGATCGTTCTACTCTTCATCAAGGTAAAGATATTTGTCAACTATTCTTTCCTTTATCTAACCGGTGTCGCATACATGGGTACGCGAATGTGTACAGGAATATCACAGAATTTTTGTTTTTTTTCTAACTGGTACGCGTTAACCTTTGCTTGGTGCTTGTTCTTTGTTCGAGGAAGAAAGCGCGATCAGACGAACAGAGTAAATGGTTTATCGATAAGAAATCGATTATTGTACCGTTTACCACGTACGTTGCTCGCCGCGGATTAAGCCATATAGATCGATAATCGTAATGAATCGTGTTGGTAGTAACGGACGTCGTCGAACTTTTAATTAATCGTTAATCATTCGCGAAACATTGATTTATATGCTGTTTGACTCGTCGGTGACACGTATAATGTTTCAATAATGTGACGATGGAACTTTGAAGCAACGTATAAGAAGATAAACGTGTAAATTTATATAATAAAACAAGGCAAGACAAAGCACAAGAATAAGCACTAAATAGAAATTAACGGCCGAGAAATTCTTTGTGGTTAAAAGCGGGTATTTACGTACCGAACGAAAGTAATATACATATATATATACTCTAGATCTTCATGACAAAATCAACTAACCCGTATACTTTACACGCAAATGTCAGCAACGTTTAATCGTAAACGAACGAGCGGAACACGCAATGTGACATTTCAAAGTAACAAATCGTCAACTTTTTATATAGAAGAGAGAGACTAGTTTAGTAGGAATAGAGCAGTTTCGTTTCGCAACAGCTAGACAACGTACCTACCATATGATTTGTGAATGAGGACGCGCATGGAACGCATACGGTAACGCGTATTGACAGGTGAAAAGCGCGAAAATGAATTTTTGACAGGCCATCGGTAAATGTCCATCGCTACTCAACTAGTTCGACAGTTTTTCGATGGCGTCGTAAGAGAAACCGCGCCAAAAATCCCTATTTATACTTGCATACTTCATGACAAGTACCTTCGATCAACAGGATATCGGCAATTGTTGTTCCACAGACGTTTCATCGACTTGAACTTCGTTTAACTATCCGCTTCTTTCACACGTTAGACAAGTTAATACTTGCAATAATGGCAAATCTCGTGTGTTCCGTGCGTATGGTAATGGTAGAAATAACGAAAAAGCAAGAAGTGAGTAAGCAAGATATTATTAACATATTGAATCTTTGCCAACATCGAAGGGAAGATTATAAAAAACATCAAGTTGATCTAAGGAAAGTCACGATTTCGACTTAACGTGTATACCGTAGATGAGAAGGAAGTAAGTACGAAAAATTTCATCAGATAGAAAAACGCGAAGATCGTTGTTGATTAAGAGCAAACGGAAGTAAGGGGGAAGAAAGGGTAGAAAATTACGAACGGCAAGTGTCGTAATGCAGAGTACGTAAAGCGTTCGACTTAACGAACGATCCAAACTTTCGCTTCTAACACGTAAGGTCAACTTACGCCAAAAAAGATCCAAAATGTACTGCCTCCAGGCGATCGTTCAACCCTTCACCGTTTCGAGCCCACGGGCAAAAAGTCATTTCACAGCCGCTACACTTTTTACCACAGAAACAAGCCGTGCCATGTGCCACTGCGTATTTCCTCAAGTTTTAGCGTCTTCCTTTTACTCCCGCCCTCTTTCTTCTTTCTTTATTTCTGTATCATTCCGTTCTCGCCCTCTTATCCATTTTGCTTTTAAACGTATCTAGTAAGCAACATTCGTTGCACTCTGCCTACGACACGCATATTTTTATATTTTCCAAATAACGTGGAAAGAAACCACGAGTGATTATTATAACACTTAACTAAAAATGCTGTCGCTTGTAATTACATTTTTATATTTTATTGAAATCTTTTGCGATATTATCGACCCTACAGAGCGCACGTTGGGCCTGACAGGCAGATGCTGTGTGTTTCATGTTATAAACGTTTTTTTTATTAAAATATACTTTTTTTTTAACTACACCTTCTTCACTGCAATACTTTGAGCCGTTAACATTATAAATGATAAAAAATATATCTTCCAGCCTAGACGATTATTTTCCTCGTAAAAACTCATAGAATAATAATTAAATTGAGGAGGAAGGAGTAATAAGCTTGCCAGGCCCGGCGTGCGCACTGATGTGACTTTTGTTCGCGTGTGCACTCTAGGATTAATCAATAAACAATAATCGAAGATAGAAATACTAAAGCAGAACGCTATGAATAATTCTCTTTCAAATGAGTGATATTACAGTATGTGCATCATTATATTTATAAATATAATTATATATAATGTTTCGCAAAATTATAGACATTATTTTCGTACTTATTCGCATATTCCCACATTTGCCACGTTTAGCATGCATGCGTGCGAAGATGCAAATAATAGAAGTTGGCTTGTCAGGTTGTCAAGAAAACTTTTGTAGAAAATTAAGCTTTATCGTTTCGAAGACAAGTTGAAGTTCTGTAACAAAGTTCTTAGTGACAGTTCAAATTCCCACTAGAAAGATGTGATTGGCCATATCTTCTATTTATTCGGTTTCTCAACTTCATAACCTCGCGAGACTCATGTTTGTTTATTTCTCGTTCTTTATCTATTCCTCCAATCGAGCAGCTAGATAGATACAGGTATATATGCACATAGCACTTACGAGTTGAAACAAATAACTTGAGAATGTTGTCGCTGGAAACGGATACGGAAAGAGCAATAGCTATAATTACGCATCCAAGAAAATTCTTAATTTTTCTCTCTAATACTTTCTCCTAATTACATTTATTTCCCACTTACGTAAATCTGCTTATATATGCTGTATATTCTGACTTGTCTGACATATGCTTACCATTACTGTACATTAATATATAAAACACGTACTCCATCTACTATGTAAAGAAACATTGAAAAAATTCATTCAATTATTATATCATAATGATTGTCATGATTGTTGCATAGAGGAAAAATAGAGCTCCTTTATTATATGGATTATACCTTTGAACAAAGTGAGAAAAGAGAAATCGAGCAAATACTTATCGATGTAACATAGCAATCAGGCAACATGGATAAACTTACGAAGCTCGTTTGGTCTTATTTCGTTACACCAGAATCTGTTTCTCTATACGAGACACGTATATGAATCGGAAATAGCGATTTAGTTATACCAAATTATTGGCAATACCAACTATATCAAGCAGTTGTAAAACATTCTTAATAAACAAGCTTTCGAATCACGCAGAAACCTAAAACGCACCTGATACAGACGTCGCGTACACAGACAAGCCTCTTTTCATTCACATTTCGCACAGTTCTGTCCATATGCACGTGGTATACAATTTTTGTCTAGTTGCCTCGGCATAGGGTAACTTTTCGCCGTGTTTTTGTACATGTACGTAGTTTGCATATGAGAACAAGTTGTATCGTAAGACGGCGCGCGGTTTACCTTGCTACGTTGCAGGGGCTACTTAGAGCAGTGGCGAGTGTGTATAGGGAAGTGAGCGAAGAGAGTTTAGAAAATAGAGAAGGCGAGTACACACGAAACGCAACTACAGGAAATCGTATGCAATGCGACCTACTTCGCGAAACAGTCGGGAACGAATTCGGGATTCGTTATTAAGAAAACTTTGGTGCCGACCGATAGCATGAATTTTCCAGATCTTGCGAGCAAACTCCTGAATTGTCAAATTTACTTCTGTCGCAAGATTAGATACTTGCTACGAAGCTGTGTTTCTCTTCTACGATACAAATCCTCTGTTTTAGGCATGTACGCGTAAGAGCTGAAAATTCGAACACGGAAGAATTTATCGTTCCAAGGTCTTAAATGCCTTCGATGTACAGCGGTTACGAAAGTATTCGAACATTCGCCAAAAAACATTTCTATGAACTTGTTATGTGCATTGTACGAGATTTTCTGATATTTTCGTTAATGCTGTAACGAGATACGGCTACCGCGATTATAATAGTACAATTTGAAAATGTACATGTAGAAATTACGACATGATTAAAATTAACACATTCATCGCAAACATTACTATACAGAAAAATTACTATTTATACAGCATGCATAGTGATCTGAAGCCATGAATTAGTGCCATTAATATAATGAACAATTGACTGTTCAAATACCTCCATAATCTTCGCTAAGTGCCTGCTCCCAACAAATATCTTGCAACTTCTATGTGTATACATTTACAGATTCTTTTCAAAAGTTACGAATATATAGTCGCGATACTCGTGTCTTGTTACTGGTATAATGGTTCTAATGCTAGTGGAATTTCATATACGTAAAGGTTTTCTAATTGTGCACGAATATCTTCGTGAGCCACTGTATGTTGCAAGCATAATTTACCGTAATATAGGTTTCTTTTTGTCGTCGTATGTATTTTTAATATTCTATAAATTCCATGCTTTCGTTTTTTGGAAATTTCCGAAATCTCGTTGTTTACTGTTTTATTAAGTTGGGACGTTTTCTTTTACAATACCGAATCGGTTAGTGAATTGAGGCTGACTGCTTAATGAGAAGCTTGATGAAGAAATTTAATATCGCTCGGTATTATGGTTCGCCTACATACAAGGAACCTTGTCCAGGGAATTGCATGTTAAAGATAACGCGCATTCTGTACACTTCGATAGAAACCAGGCTCACTTTATTAATTCCGTCGAGGTAATTTCATTGAACTTTGTGACGAACATACTTTTAAGTCCTATCGTCAACGCAATAAGAAAAGAATTACTGTAATATTTTCTATATAGATGGAATATGAAACGATCGAAATAATAAGATGTTGCAGTTTTTAATATCGTAGATTCGAATCAGAAACGCGACATATCGATACAAGTTTTTACGTTGTTTACAAGTTTTTAATTTGACATTATTTTACTATTACCAGTTTCAAACGTTCGTCACGCGTCTAATATATTTGTCAACTCTTCTAATCGCTTCATATTCATAAATATTTCGCCCCTACTTTTTAAACGCGATAGCTTTTTTATATTTCTTCGTTCTCTTTCCTCTGCATTTATTTCAATCTCCAGTTAAATAATATTATTATGTTGCGCCAAGACGATGTAAATTAGTTACTTATACGTGGAAGTTATTTTACACTTTAGAGGGAGAAGGAAAATTTCCAGCAAGCCTCCAGGCTAGGAACTTTGCACCTTTACCAGCGAAACTCTATCCGTTCCCAAATTTACTCCTGGCATTCGAAGCAATTCGCATAATCTCGCACTACCTGACTTTGTTCACCTTTCAAGGCTAAATCTGTGTATAATACGCGGAATGGAATTACATGCAATTTCTAATATTCCTGTTAAATAACTTCGCTCGAGTAATATCATTATGGTATGGATGTACTCTATAATACTATGCTACGCTTCTATATTTCTAAATGAAACAATACCTTATAAAATCATCGCGATAATACCTCGAAAAGTGTGACCTTACATGCAATCGCGTTATATCATCAAAATTCTCGAACGAATCCTCGAAAGCAATATGCTACTATACTTTTATATTGTTCCGTGAAAGTAAATTATAATGAGATATATTAGGTGGTCCCGAAAGTTTCTTTCCTTTTGTAAAGAAATAATAGATGCAGAGCCTTTTTTCGTTTGATATTATTTTATTGAATCATCTATCATACATTTTGTTCTATTTCTATTATTATGATCATACATGGTTCGACAAAAATAATATAAAACAGAAAATGTGGTGCATCCATTATTTCCTTACAAAACGAAATAAACTATTGGGACAACCTGATATATATGTTTCACAAAATCACGTAGCCAAGGTATTATATCGTGACAACTACTACGCGAAGGCATTGCGATCGTTATAATCAAAGGTTGCGTCCTTCTCCTCATAGCATACAATTGGCAGAACGATCGTTTAATGTCGTATCGAATAGCGAGTGTAAGAGGTACATCGCATACGGCGATACATGTCAAAGATTGACGAACATTGTACATTTACAGAGAACGAATATTAATTACTCGGGAAAGTATTTAATTACAGAATCGTAGAAAATTGAAGGGAAATGGTGAGAGAAGAAAAGCGTCGAATCGAGGCAACTATCACGAACAAATACAGTGACGCGATAGAGAAGAACGATGCAGAGAGGGATGATGTAGGGAAAGATAGCGAATTTGACTAGGCATGTGTGAGTCATGGTGTTTGTGAGAGCGTTTGCTAGAAGATTTAAGGCTAACATCCATTTAACAGCACTGCGTCAGACCGGCGACATTTAGATGTCCAATTGCCCACGCGTGGATGCTGCTTACCGCACACCTAACGTATTGACATCGGACGACATAACTCTATTAATTTTTCGTTATCTGTCACATGGAAGGCAATACGTTACCTGCGAATAACCACATCGTTAGCCGCATGTATGAGCAGCGTGTAATCATCTTCTGATCGGCAAAACATTTATGCCGAGAATCTCATCTCTGTGCAGACAACGCACAGCAGTATCGATACTCGTTGCTGTTATGGATACGCGAACGAATTTATATTTAAACTACATGTAACAATGTACATACCGTGACATCGGTCTGATTTTTATTCCCATTTGTACGCTATGCTTTTAAGCAGATGAAAACTTTTTATGCTACATAGGAAATGCTACTTTGCAATCCGAGCTGATTCGAATGTAACGTTTAACGACACGAGAACCATTAGACATGTGACGATAAATTACTTCACGTAATAGCTGTTCCTTCTGCAGCCGGTTACTTATTCGAAAATGTTTGCAACTGAGGATATCTTGAAATCGCGTGGCTATTGAACTTTGACAATTTTTTGTTGTCCGATTATTTTTACATTTTTCTTTCGCCACGTACGATTAGTGATCTTCTCTTCGTGCGCCAAAGATACATGTTTTAAAATACAACAATGCTTCGTTAATATCAGCTGAGAAAGGCTCGTTAATAGCGATTCCGTTACGCCACTCTGTTCACAATTCTCGGAGATAGTTGAAGCGGAGTACTGTTGTTTTTTTGAGCTCGACTCTGGTTAGCGAAATAAATACAGTGGCTGAAGCTGCATGAGGGAACAAAGACATCGCATCTCCTCTGCTAGCAACCGACGAACAATGTACTATTAGTTCAACGAACAAAAAATGAAATTCTCATAGCAATTATTTTCTTTCCATAGAACGTGTTGCAACAAATTGTTTAGATTTCTCCGATTAGAATAGGTCTGGGTACACACCCAATCAAACTATTTTGAACTGTATGTTTTTTTTCAATCAAGGGAGAATAAAAATTCTATTATTTCTAATGTAAATGATCGCTCTCATGAGTTGTTGACATTGTGCGACAAAATTTGTATTCTCTCGCTTACTCCTATTCGCTTTGTCTATCTTCTGGCCCGAACCTAAACTCGCAAAGTTTTCATCGCGAATTCGTTGATGTGGAACTTACGAAAAGAAGAGATTCAAATTTAATATTAAAGAAAAATGTGTACGAAAATAAACAACAAGAGTCGAAGTACTCAAGAATAAAGGATATAGACAGATAGAAGGAAAGAAAGAAAGATATAAATAAGACGAGTCGCGTTAAAAGAAAACGGTCAATCTAATACCACGACGAAAGAGAAATCTCACGAGATTAAAAATTTGAATTCATAAGATAATATCAAAAGCAAAGAGACGATGTTTGCTTAGAGTTCCCATTGATTTCCTTTAGAAAGAAATCCATAGCGAGACAACTAAGTATANTTTTTTTTTTGCCAGTGAAACTGTACGATCGGCAGTGGTAACTGGAACGTTCGTCTATGTTCCAACTGCCGTTGTGTCCAAAGTTGGAAATGATTCATTAGTAATGGTACCGCTGGTACGACCGGTATTGGGAATTCAATGCCTTCGCCGGTAAGTTTTCGATTAAATCAATCGTCATGGAGTTTCGACTCGGTGTTATTTGAATCTTGTCGACGTTTAAATATCCTAAAGTCTCAACTTTCGAGAACTCGTGAGAAACTGAGAATATTTTACCTTAACGAATAACATACTAAAATATAAATACACGTTGAATGGTAATTGAAATCTTGAAAGCATCATACGTAATGCACATCGTTCTACTAATTTAGACGAATATTGAGCGGATGAATCATTGCCTGTCGAACAAAGAGTTGAATAAGAAGAATATTGAATATAGTCGAATTTTTACGCTTTCATTTCTCGTTGATTTAAAACGAAGGGGCAGAAATTGACCAATGGAAGGAAATATTAACGTTATAATCCTACGGTAGGAACGTTACTACACATACGATCCAATCTCTGTATCGCTTCTATAATTGTTATATGTTATAGTTAAAACAGTTCAGGCGCTAGTACCAAATTGTTAAAAAAGTTAAGGCATCGAATGAGAAGTAGTTTTATATAGTCGATAAAAAGAATGATGTTTAGCTGGTTAAAGCAAATATTTCTGAGGCAAAATAAGGGACAATGGGTATAAAGTCTGTAACGTTTAACGTATCTGCATATACGCAACACAATGTCCAAGCGGAACATATGTATTGTTATGGGATGATAAAGTTTAATTTAAAAGGCTATGAATCTTCTGTTTATCGTGCCCGCCTAAATCCTCAAATACAGAGGATCTCTAAAGAAAAGCTTGTCGTGTTTTTCGTGAGCCTGGGGAATACATTCCTGACGGACGATGACTCTGACGCTACAAGCGTTGACCGGAGCACAGCAATTACGTTTACAAATTCTGAAAGATAGATTAGTCGCAGAAAATACATTGTCTGATAAATTAGTTCGTAGGAAGTCTATGCTTTAATTTATAGGTTTAACGGCTTGACGGCGGAATACGAGACGCAGTAAGAAAACAAATGTAAAAGAAAATGAGGAAAAAGAAAGGAAGACCAGAAAAAACAATTACGAGTCTCACTTGATTTTTTTACTATTTCTTGACAATTATTTTCTCGAAGTATTCAAATTACTTTCAGCCGAAACGCTAACTTTTTCTGCAATTCTAGAAATGAAACTTTAATAGCACATTATAACGTTAATTATCTTCTTTCATATACCAAACATTTTACGTAGGTATAAAGAAATAAAATTAGATTTAAATTCGATTTCCATTCCAAGAAGTCTTGTGAGAAGCGTTTAAGAAAAGCATTTCGATAATACAATGAAACGTTCGTTCACGCTAATAGGGAGAAAAGAATTAAGTAGATTTCTCGTTAATAGATTTACGTACGTGATGTTAATCTTCGTACGTTTTAGAAAATAGAACAGAACCATTAATGGTGGAGTTAATAAAACGGCACAAGCAAATTAAATCGACTGTGATTTGATTAAGGATTTACATTAAATTTGTGGCGTCAGCGAGTTGTACAATATTTTTACTTGATACTATTCGATAAAATTAAATTTTACGGTCCAAAACCCTTTACAGTACCGTGCTACTTCGACATTATCATAACTTTTGTACTCTGTTTTATTACTGCATAAACTCATCTTCATCAGGCTCTTTGAAGAAAATTAATTTTAAGTAAATAATTTCGGATGACAGGTTTACATTTCTACGTGTAATTAGGATATCCGTAAATATCAACTTACATACGCATGTTGTGCTTTCTCGATAATGAAATTATACTTCTATGACTCTTATGTTCCTCGGTTACTCGTACTTGAGCGTTACTAGACATATCGAGGATACGTCAAAGGAAAACAAACTGCATTTGTCAATGCAGGATTTGATAATATCAAGTCGATTGCTATTCGAAGTTGTAAGGTCCAAAGTTATAACAAAGTTTGTTAATATTCAGAAAGTTTTTAAAGTCCACAGAAGAAGCCTGGTAAAGTTCTAATTTTAAAGTTCAGCGACAAATTCTTTTCATAAGTCCAGAGAAAATTCTTTTTCTCTCTAACTGTTTCGTCCTTTATATTTTATTCATTCGTCTTTAGTGATGCCCCTTCGTGGTGTCTTTATTTTTAAATTTATTTTAAATTTAACTAAGTCAGGAAATATATCATCAATTTCAACAAGCTTTCGGGATTTTCAGGACCGTTTCTGATCATTCGGTATCCTCTATGATCCTTCTGCCGTTTAACAAGAGAACTTCGGTAAACCGGGAATTTCAGTTTCTCCTTTTAACTTTGCAGATTTGCAGCTTGTAGGCGATCTCGATACAAGTATTGGACAAGTGATTTTTGTTTCATGTTTCTTTAGCATCAAAACGTGCCTTTACAGGTAGATACTATTTTCCTATAAAATTGTGAGAAAGTTAGAAACTATAATGGATATAAGAAAATTGTTCGAGTGAAAGTTTAGCGCGTAAAACTGTGGAATGAAATTGCTAGAAATTTTAATCTTTAAATTAAATTCTTCTACCATAATTACGTTCATTTAATCGTAAAGTCATTCCCTTGTATTTTATTTCCATTCGTGTATATTATCTGTCATAAGTCATAAGTAGCGAAATCCACTTAGTAAAATGGTATAAGTAAACGAAGTAGACAATGGTAATATGTTAATGACATCGTTGCCAATTGCAACTATAGTTGATACGGTCCCGAATTCTCGAGGAATAGCTTTACACGACGTTATACTAGATATAATTATGATACAAAGCCGATCAAAGACGATACTCTCACGTAGGATGATCTCGTCTTGCTATTTTAACATTTATATGCATTGCATAAATTCAAATATTGTTTGAATGAACGAGACAATTCAACATCCTGTCCTGATTAGACAAATATCCTTGCGAATAAAATTTGCATATGCGAAGAAAGCAGAAACGCCAGCGAGTTGGAGTATAAAATAAAAGCTTCGTACAGCTTTTCACTTGGCAAGAAAATCAACATTTTTTTCTATAACGACGACGATGGGGTCTACGAATAACGCTGCTTTCTTTTGCTTCCTCTTTTTTTGTATAAAATTATTTGGAGCAATTAAATTCGTTTTCAGATGGGGGAAAATAAAAATTCACGGATTAACTTTTAACGGATATTTTTTCCGCGGAGAACCGGAAAGTAAAAAAAGAAAATTCCTAATGCTTCTATCATCGAGATTCTCAGCAAACATACGAAGTTTACAAAAGAACAGGGATTTTCCAGTTACTAAAGTTTTCGTATATGCTCGATCAAACAGTAATATTTTATTATAAATGTTGAATAGGCATTTGAAGAAGATGATAATCATTATGTGTTAAGAAACCTGTGCTATAATACTAAATCAATAATATCAGTTTATTAAATCAATTCAACGATTCTATACGAAACTGCATTTATTCTGATGCTATGCCTTTTTTATATTGTTGATATTGCATTATCAAACATCTAGAGCTATTTCTCGTAGCACGCTTCCGGAGAGATTATAAAAATGAATGGCAAATAAAGACGTGGCTCAACAAACCGGATTCTTGAGTAAACAAAGGCAAGTCGAAATATGTTAATTTGACCGTATGCGAAGCAATATATGTCTTTTTTTTATGTTAAATCGTCACTAAGTTGATACTAGGAAATTTTGCATGAAGAGTTACTTTCCAACTCCAGTTAGTGACTGTGTGTTACATGTAATAATTCATGATACGTTTAATGATACTTATAATGAAGCAAGAAACGATTGAATTTAGCGATTGTCAGGTGAAACAATTAATAGAAAGCCAGAATCCGCTAGTCTCGAAACTACTTTACTTCAATAATCGCTCGTGTCGCCTAGATAAGCACGTTTCTCTAAATCTAGCAAACAGATTGACTAAAATTAACAGAGAGAACTATCAATATTATTATATTGTATTTTTGTGAAATGTAGCTGTAACCATGGCATCGATTGGAGCATTTTCACGCTGAGCAATTAAAGTTATCAATTCGTTTCGAATAATGCAGTAGAACAAAGCAGAAATGTTTCGTATATTGCTACAACTGAAACATAATTTGAGCAAATGAATTTTATTTACGCTGTTCGACCATATACTCGCGTTCCAATTGCTTAAATAGGAAAATAAGTAATCGCCCTAGTTTTTTTTTCTTTTTACCGTTTTACAATGCTGCTGTTATATATATATATATATATATATATATATATATATATATATATATATATCGACGAAATTGTTTTCAATTTTCGATAAATGAAGCTGAATATTGGAAATTGTCAAAGAAAATTAATGAATTCGATTATTTAAACGCACACGAAATACATACTGGGAAGAGCATGAATGCATGAAGTCTTTAAGGTCAAAATTTGTTTATGGAATTCTACGTCGAAGTGCACGTAGAAAAATATGCAGTGGACAAAAGAAATTACGTGCAACGGTAATCACACAAAGAGCGTTTTATTTTAGCAGAAGTTATTGTAATTAAGGTTTATAGGGCTGTTCAATTTCCTTCCGATCGATAGTGTCAGTCCGGAAAGCGGGAGAATTAAAAACAATTGTTATCTTCGCTGCAATAACGATACGGTAGCCTTTGTTATATTTTATGCAGTTTTATTTTCCTATTTCATCGATTATATTCATAATTGTAAACGGTATATTAACTTATACATTTAAATATTAATTTTGTACGTTTATTTACGATATAGAGAATTACTTTTTATATTCTAATAATAACAATAGCGTAGTCTATACAATGTATACAATGTATCCGTTGTATCTTGCAAACACGGAAATATCTCGAAAACTACGTCTAAAGCAAATTTTGTATGATTTCGAAGGGCACATATGCCGATATATATTTTACATTGCAATAGCCTTGAAAAGCCCTTGTAAAGATTACGTTTATATTTTTAAATGGAAACTATAACTTTTTTATTCCATATTTTTCTAATCGACGTTAAAACATTTTCAGAACACAACTCGTATTTTTTGTAAAAAGCTACCATAGAGATATCAATTCTCGAGAAGAATGGAGAATTGTATCCTTTCCAAACATATAGAAGGACAAAGGACTAATCGTTTTGGGAACTGTAGTTAGTAGAAGCACACGTACAGACACAATCGGCTATTTTCAGTGCCACACGATGAATTACAAAGTCTGACCGAGAAACCTGACCGTGGTATACATTGGATCACGCCAATGCCAGCAGAATCGCGGTATATCAAATTTGAGATTCCATATCTCGACAGTGATTTATGTAAAAATACAAGTGAGAAGTGTTTTGAATATGTTTCGATGTCGACCGCAAGAATATGGAATAAAAATACGTGTGGCTCCCATTTAATAATATGATCGCGAAGCTTTCCTTTCACGAAGCTTTCCAAGGTTATCGCAAAGTAAAGTAAATATCGACGCGTGTCCTCCTCGAAATTGTACTACATTTGCTGCAAACTTTGTGTTATATCGTCTATAGTTTTCGAGGTAGTTGCAGATGAAACGGACACACTGTACGTAGAAAGGATTAATTTTATTTTATTATAAAATAAGTATTTGCATTTGATCTTCGAAACTCCATTGCAATTTCCGCAAGCCAGTACAACCGGGCATAGGTGAATTCCTCGCGGCAAAATAAATCATAAATAAAGATTACCGATCTCTTGTTCGCGGCTTCGTACTCGAGAAAGTCGAGTTTGAACATTTTTCCAGCACGCGTACGCTAGCCACAATTTTGATTTGACCGATCGTACTCTACGTTAGTATTTTGACAATATTACAAATGATACTGGATTAATACTACATTTTAACGAAATCAACTTTCACCTTAACGAAGAAATTGCTGCAATTATCGTTCATTTTGTCGCGAACAAATCGTTGCTCGTCGAATCACGAGATCATGAAATTGTTGCCAATGAATTTAGAATTCGCATTTGCCCAAATGCCCTGCATAATCCTTTTACGCGCATTACATGTAGAAATTAATTCTTCCCGATTTTTGTTTAAATTCATGGATAGTCAGTGTGAAGTCTCTCGGAAAGAATCGATTATTTCTACGTCTATTAATCGTTCACGATTGGTATACTCTTCGGCCTACACAAATTCTTTGCTACAATCCCATAAAAAAGATTGAATCTTGCAGGTCAGATTACTTCTTGCAGTGAGAGTTACTTCTAGCGCGACAAATGCAAAGGAAGCACGCGACCAATTTTCGAACTTTATTTCCTCAATACCAAAGCTGCGAACAAATATTCGTTATTCTACACTTTGGATTCATTTTTTCATAAAGAATCCTCGGTTGTACTACCCGTACTGTGAAATCCAGCGTGTGTACAATGTGTACAATATGTCGAGTGTGTAACGTATTAAACTAACTATACGCCGCCTATTTGAAAAGT
Source organism: Bombus waltoni (assembly GCA_014737395.1). Taxonomy (NCBI): domain Eukaryota; kingdom Metazoa; phylum Arthropoda; class Insecta; order Hymenoptera; family Apidae; genus Bombus; species Bombus waltoni. Next base: position 186,871 of record JACXII010000054.1, read on the forward strand.
AATGAGACTGCTAACTTTATAATTAAGATTGCTAGCGTTGACAAATTATGAGTAAACTATGTACGTAATGCCATTTACAGACCGTATTAGAATATTCAGGTTAAATGCATCTTAATTAGGTTAGATGATATAAGGTAATTATTAAATAACCAACGATATCTTCAACAAGGGCGTTATGCGGTTGCAACATTACCACTTTCGTGCTGGATTATCTCATAAGAAATATTTCTGCGGAAGAAGTTCTAGCGTAGTTCTGGTCCCTTTATTCCCCCGACCTCGCTTATTATCTCTTAAGATTAACGAAGCTTGTCACTCTCGTTCACTTGAAAATATTCAGAGACATATAACCGATCGATCGCACTCCCCGGAGGATGAATATTTCTAGCTCTGCTTTCAGGAATAATAAAAATATCCACGTCGATGTATCAGTGCCGAGTGTAACTACCAACTACGATGGTCACCATTTCAATCCTTAAGAACGTAACTTAGAATACCTCGTTTCGTCATTAATAACAACGTACTTCAGTTAAATGTAATTTACTGTAAAGTAAATGAATATTATTATTACGTAATTAAGAATGGATCTTTCCATTTCAATTCATCGCATCTTCTTGTCCGCAAATATACATCATTTAGCGTGATTTAGCTTTACCGTCCAGTGTAATAAAATTAGACTCTAGAACAGTCCAAATCTGTTAATATCATTAACGCTCGTTCCTTGTTATTATAATTTTATGTGTCGACATTTATTTATTCACACGAGCTCCTAAGCTTTCCATAATGGGCCACGACTAAATTAAATGACGGGAATGTAAATATAAATAATCGACTATAAATGGAATATTACCATCGTAAATTATGACTAGAAAGATGCGATTACGTTCTATCTTCCTACATCTACCAGACTATCATGCAAAATTCTATCGAGAATAAACGTAGAAAAGCTAAGATGATCGCAATGCTATTATCTAATGACAATCGTATCCGCCGACATTTAAATTGATCTATGCAAATATCTCCGTGTAATGGAATTTGTTAGCACTGCTTTTGATAACGATGTCTGACAATTATAATATTCGAGTGAAACTTTCCACGGGGAGGAGCGTCGAAGATCCAAAATTCATTAACGATGCATAAAGGGATTGCGCACTTATCTATTTCGTCGCTCAAATTGGCCCTTTGATTCCAATTGCAATTTTTCGATTCTGAATCCCGGCAACAGTGAGCAAATAGCGATAACCGTGATTGCATAGATTTTCGTTTTGAAGTCCGCTAGTTCCGCTAGGCTGCCACTGGAGAAGCGAGAATGCGCGTGCATTTGGGACGAGATAGAAAAAGAAAGAGGGATAAGAGGTGGAAGGAGAAAGGGAAAAAAATTGGTTCGAGTCTGTTTTGCGCATCGTACAATTTTCTGGTTCGATGTGAGGTCGAACGTGATGTTTCGCCCGGAGTGTTCTCTTTTTCTCCGCTCCTTTTCTCTCTCTTTCTCTCTCGCTCGCTCGCTCGATATAACGTTTGGTTACCTTTTCACGTTCCTTTCCTTTTCGTTTTTCTCTTCTTTATTTCTGTCGTCAAGCATGGCCGTCTGTCGTCCTCCTTCCGCGACTCACAGCCATCGGCATTGTCGCAATTGCAGTACTGACTGATTTGGGTTATGTCGTCTCCGAAATTTTAGCAGCATCTCGCCGTCTCGTGCCGCGTCGAGCGTGCTACCGTCGGCCACCGCCGTTTTATTACAGTGTTGGCAACGACGGTATCATCGCGAAACCAATTTCACGAATTTCCGTCGTAGCTTGCGTAGACGACACTATAAAACGGTTCGAGCAAAATTTTTCTCCCGCTCCGTTCATGCTTTTAACCGCTGTTACCGAAATTCATCTCGTTCATAGCGACGTTTATGAATTTATAGTAGCCATTGGTTTCGCGCGCCTAATTTTAACTCGCGCTGTGATTGATGCGCCGCTCCCGTTACTGCTACAAAATAATTCAAATTGTTCGAATACGTTCTGTGAATTACGCGTAACGTACACGCTGATAAGAAGACGCAGACGTTCTCAATTCTTCTATTTTCCTGCATATTTTCCAAATCGATTGGTTTATCAAAAATTCATTACTCTTTACGGACAGAGTCCTTATGGACCCTGTGTGCCGCATGTATCTTATATTATCTTGTCTTCAAAGTATAAAATGAATTACGCAATCCAGCAGAAAGTTAATAAGAATTGCATAAATGTAAAACATATGGGAAGATTAATTTATCCGATATGAATCCTAAAAATGTTTACGGTAAATAAAAATGTTATCGGTAAAAGTAAGACAATGGGCAAGCAAAACGTTGAATGAAAAAATATTTTATTGGCAGAAGTAAAAGTGTTCGTCCGTATAAATGTAAATGGAGCAAACAAATTTTTACTTAGTACTTATATTACCTGATGCTTCTCGAAGTTTCTTTTTATTTTCTGGCTTTTCCTCGTTAATTGATTTCGTTCCCATGTTCTATCGGATTTCAGTCAAGCTGATCATCTCATTCTCGTAATACCACAAAATAGGGGAAGGATTTCGATCAAGCTTGATTATATTTCAGAAGCAGGCATATATATGTTCTAGGAACAGATGAGAAAGGAAAGCTGGCATGGTGTAAATTAAATAGCAACAAAATAACAGAAGCTTTTATTTATTTAAAAAAGAAGAAAGGGAAAGTGTTTGGCCGAAAGAAGTTAGTTATCGAATTTGATCAATCAGTGTTTACCAGTTTAACGACAGGATTACTTGTATACTAACGGAATATATCGAAGAACATACTCGCATTGTTCACTACGGACATTTATTTGTCGTCGGCACGTTGAATCGTCAGCATTTAAATAGCTTTGACCAAAGAATTAAATATAGTCTTGTGTAATCCTTTGTTCCACTTATTGACGCATTGGTTCTTCGCAACCTAATTGTAACATCTTATTCATTTAAATATCGATCATTCGGAAACTCTGAAAGTAGCAAACGAAATATTCCTCCTATCAGTGGAACAGAAAATCCAGGTCAGTTTAAAATACTGCACTCCGATTTGCACTTTCATCGGCCTTATCCACTCGCTTAGCACTCGGTATGATGCTAAATTATAACTCAGCTTCGAAGGAAACGGGGTAGAGAACTGACAGCATCAAAATTAATTCCACGTCTTCTTTCTTTCGTGCTTTTCCTGGGTCTCTAGGAAGCGCCTAGATGGATGCCTACGTTTATTCGTGCGGAAGATATAATGGCTCCTTCTGTCCTCCTTTTGCCCAAAAGCAAGATGCTGCTGCTATGAAAATACCGGATTTTCCTACTAGCGAACAATCTTTAATCACACGCACATGTTGCGCGAAAAATGGACATACGTACTGATATAGTGTATACAGTGGCTCACGAAAGTGTTGGCACACTTAGCGCAGAAAATTAATGCGGAAAATTAACGTAGAAAAAAATCCACATATTGTAATAAATATTGTATATTATATTAAATATTGTGATGATACATTTATCACGATAATTTAATTTATTAATTTAATTTCATTTCATTTATTTATTTATTCAGTAGTATAATGAGAATGCGATTGCCACGATTTCTTCAGCAAAATTCGTGTCATTGTTGGATCTCTTAAAAAAATGTTAATACATTGTTTGCACCTAAAAAGTGTAATCGTTACAAGTGTTTTGTAACAACTATTTAATTAATAGAAATTTAAAATGTCATACAGCAACAGTTACTTATAGTGTTCTAGACGAACTTAGATTTAAATAAAAGATAATTATAATTTATTGAAAAATGCAAATATGCTTTTTTTTATTTAGAGTACATTTAATTCCATTCGATATACTGATTCAAGATCGTTTTAAATTTCGAGAAAGATACAGTATATGAAAGCACGTATACGTATAAATTATTCATCGTAGGGGTGTACAAAGTAGAATGGATTTCGTGATACAAAAGCAAGTTAAAATTTTAGAATAAACTCGTCTTGTGCGAGACTTCTTTTTCAAAAGAAACAAAGATAATTTCTTCAGTTTATAACCTTGTTTTATCTTACTAATAAGCAAATGGATTTGTATTCTATTTATAGCTGTCGATTATAAAATAAATGGTATAAAAAACACCGTACGAAAGAATTTTGTCTTGCTCTTCTACGAAGAACCGCCTCGTCCTTTTCTGTATCCGAAAGGCAATTCTGTTACACTCTGTATAACGCAGTGATCATAATGTTTCTATAATTAGCATAGGGGGGAAATTCGATCTGAAATAGGATTTGCCTAATTTGTTCTTTGGGGATTCCTTGATACATCAGGGACTTTATCGCGTAGACCAGTTAATGGAGAGGAAGGTTATCCTTTGGGACAAAGGGACTTCTCGTTAGGTCGCTCCTTTAACCGTTTCACTAAACTCCCGTGACGTCTTGAGCTTAAAATCCCGTCGGGCTGCTTGTCACTCCTCTACTTTCGGCTCGGTCGCTCGTTCGTCCTGCTAGCGTCTCTGTTCTTCAGTTCATCACACATTCCACTCTGGTAATTGAGAAATCCTCTGAGTAACCTCTTTTCAGAAGGATTTTCGTCTCTCGGCCTGTTCTTCGTTTCCTTCATCAGTTAATCCTCTGTTACGTTTATGTTTACCTTGTCGCTCCGTGATTTTATGAAAATGAAATATTTCCACTTAAACTCGCGCATATGTTATGTGACAAACACTCGGGGCATTGCTATGATTCGATGGTAATTTGCACGTCGTTCTTGTATCGATCTTGCTTAACGATAACGATAGTGTGAAACCTATGGCAACGAGGTTGAGCAACAATTTCGGACGAGTATACGACGCTCTATGATCCGATCAAAAGCTGGAAAAATCTCTTACACGATGAACATGTTTTGTTGACAGAGAAGAGAATAAGGGACAACGTTCTGCGATTTTCGAAAGTCTGTAACCGTTTAGTTGATCAAGGGAGTGACGTTGGGATGTGATCCTGCAATTGGTTCTGGAGTTATGTGCGCTTTACCAGCGGTGAACAATGGGTGTATCGGAGTGCAAGGGGCGGTAGATTTGACAATTTGAAAGACGATTTACGACTACCTAGATCGCCGTAGGCCGAGAGATTTATTAGCCTCGAAGATGCAACATTAACATTATGCATAATTTATGGCTATAGAATTTTGACAGGCTGCGAACAGAAAGTATTTCATTTACGTATAATTTATATTTCATATTTTCCCCTCGTTATCGAATAATTTTTGCCCCATCTTCTTCTCCTCGCTCTCCATCTCCCTACGAATTCTTGATAACATTACCGCAGAAATTGTCATTTCCATCTTTTATACATAATTCACATAATTATTTTTTGTTATCGAGCACGGTAGGCTTTGGTAAAACTTATTGAACAACGCTCGTATATTTTATATTTGTTGCACCTGCGTAGCCTCGTACGATGTATCACAATCCTATGTATTCCATCATTTACATTAATCTATAATCTAACTACTACGAACTGACTAAAATACGATTGGCAATAAATATAGCGACTAGATCATTAAATTTGTGGTTTTTACGATTAGCAGACGTGTCGAACTTGATCTATTAGCCATAACATATTTTCAAACGTCGTTAAATATCCGATACTGTTTTGCCTTTGTACGAGAAAGATGTCTGACTTGTCGATTAAATCCTAAACATACTCTGATATAAATTGCGAATTTTATTCCAATATGCGATTAAATTAATTACATATAACAATGTGCATTAAATGTAATTAAAGCAATTTTATGCAACATTCTGTTCAATAATCTTCTGTCATCTATTGGCTAGTGCCATTACGTCATTCGTGCAAAACTTCTGTTGTTTTTTTAGCAATGGCTCAAAAACATGTACCTGCAAATCGTATCCATGTCTCGTTGGCTTTTCGCTGTGCGAAATTGATATAATAAGGAAGAAACAGCGAGCGCATTCATGAGATTTTTCAATTTCTCGAACGCTGTAGCAAACGTATGGTATAACATTCATCGCATTCCCAGAAAATGGCGTAATCTGTTTAAAAAGTCGAATGTCTCCTGATTTACACGCTTGTTGCCGTATTCCCTGCGGAGAAGGTGGGGAATAGAAGACGAAGTGCGAGGAAAGATTTGCGACGAGAGAAACTTTTCCGTAGGAAAGATTAAGGTGCTGGCATCTACTCCTCCATATCTTTAAGTTCACTCGTCGCTTCGGCCTTTACGGCGTCTTAAAAAGACACTTTCATGATACTCCTTCGTGCAACCGGTAAAACTTTCTGATTAAACTTTTACGGGAATTCGAAATTAATTACTGTGGCGCAAACTTGTTTTCAATGTTAATTAAGTGCAACGAATCTAGAAAAAATAAAAAAAAAAAACAGGGGAAAAGGATGCAGAAACATCCAAAGCGTAGTGTGTGATTGATAGAAGCTTTTTTTATATATCTGCGAAGTTCTAATTTTATCAGTATGGGCGTTTCTTGCCAATTTACATATTTCAATCTAAATCGGAAATTTCAAGTTTCACGCGATGCGAGAGACACGTTTTAGGAATCTGAAAAAGAAATTTCACGATAGAGTACGATTACTCGAAGCGATAGAGATAATTGAACGTTGCCAATCTATACATGCTACCTACGGCTCGTTCTTATTCCAAAGTAATATTGTTCGCCGATCTTTTGGGTGTATCGTTATTTCCCTCGTGAAATACATCACAGGACATTGCGTTCTTTACTGTGCGTGCATATTCTTCTTCTCCTTTTTTAATGCGAATTTTATGGCACATGTTTTCGTGCTACATGCTTTTGCTTTTTATTTGACGATCGTGAAACATTTTATATATACCTGTACAAACCTCTGTGGCATACCACGTAGATTGGTTGCATCTATGTACGTTCGTTTTCGCATATATGCTTAATATACACTCGTACCAACTTGTTTCCTCACGCTTGTTTTGTCTTTTTTCCCCCTCTTTTTTTACCTTTTCTCTACCTTTTTCCCGTGCTCAATCAACAACTGTCAGAGTGTCTTTATAAAAAAAAGTACCTGCATTTTTGGAAATCAGAGATGTATCGATACCAGATTAAGCGGACTTAAATTTAGCGGTAATTAAACATATACATGTAACAAGTGCATATAATCCTGTTATAAATAATACAAGAGAGAGAACATACCTTTTCTCATTATTTAATTTGTCTATTTTCGAAAAGATTATGACCATTATATACGGATGGATAGAAAAGGGCTAACAGCGTATGATTTTGGAAAATCTAATCAAATACATGTATATTTCAATGAAACAACAAGTTTATATACATCTCAAATCCCCCAACAGAATAAAATCCCACAAAAGAGATAAAATAGATTTCAAATATTTAAATAGCTGGGATTTTCATAGCACAATAAATGTGCGTGTGTCTTACGCGTAAAAGAGGAACAGTTCTCGTTCTTCTGAGAGAAATGCATACTTTTACGATCATTAATCTCTCCGAAGCTCTCGGATCAATCAACGACTCTTGGCTGTGTTTGTTCATGCAAAGCTTTTTAGAACTTTTGCGCTTGTTTTACTCTTTTGCCACTGTTAATCAATGTGAAGCAGCGGAGAAGAGCTCGCAGAGTAACTTGAGTACTTGCATAGTTGTCAGAATAACATGTCACGAATAGAGCTTTACCTTCCAATTATTTCTACGTAGAGCGAAAGGAGAAGGTAAGTAAGTGAGTAAGCACAAAGTAAGATGTGCATATAATTAGAGTTAACTTATTCTTTTTCTTACATTTTCATATTCAACGGTAACCAACAAAATTACGTTACGTATTACTTATTATAATACTATTTTATAATACTATTTATTATTTATTACATGAACAAATAACTTCCACGTACAAAAAGTGTGAATTTATTTGCTCTGTTTTATTACGATTAGTTTCAGCACAGCTGAGTAAATAGCTCTATAGGATCATACACGTGATTCATTAATAGAACCACATTAAAAAAGTGTTTAAATCACGAAACTGTAGCTACGGATTTATTCGAAATCAGCGATTTATAACGAACAGTCTAACAATGGAGATACGTTAGAAATTGGACAATGTTTTAAATGCCATTCTCCGATGTATGGTCATATCGTATATGATACTGACTGACTTGCTTGAGAAAAATGTATTAAAAGTTTTATAGCGACTGTAGATATATACTTCCATAAAAAATTTTACGATATAGAAATAAATTTAAAGGGAAATTCCTTGTCAGCATATACCTACCATTGCAGAGGGTAATGAAAATGTAATCAGAAAGGAAGGAACGTGTTAATTCTTTTTATACCTTGCGCGTGATACGCCTAGTCTAGCCTGATCCGCATGCTATGGAAGTGTTCAGTTCAACTGAAGTTTTATATCGGGTTGGTCGAAAAGTAACGTCAGAATTTTCGATACGAGACTATATCAAGTTGATACAAATCGTTCTCGATATTCCTCATTCGATGTTCCTAACGTTTCAATCACGCGCGATATAACGTGGATTATTTTTAATTAGTTTATAGATCCGATCGTTATCAATTTCAATACCTATTGAACAGCCGGGACGTTTATGATCGGCAGCACTGAAATGTGCATTACGAAACTTTTTGAATCGACATTCTTTTATTCGTATCACCATCACCGTGCACATCAGCGATCTTTTGCGTTCACTGTGCCATATTTTCATATTTGATAGAATAATAAATAATAAAAATGAAAATGATGAAAATAATACAATGAAATAATAAATCATAACTGCACGAAAACATCATCTTCGAATCAAAGTAAAGAGCAAAAAACATTTCATCAAATGAAATCTTTAATTAATTAATTCTTTAATCACGCATTAAAGTCTCAACATTTATAGGCTATGCGTGTATTTTTTAAAGCTTGCGAAGCTTTTCAATTAAAAAACAGCAGAAACAATCTCTTATGGAAAAATCCCGCATTACCTGTTGGCTAACCCAGTACGATTCTGACTCGACTCGGCTCCAGTATATTTCAGAATCTCTCCGACAAACCGAACGTCGAATACGTTCTACTAACTACTTATTTTACTGGCCCGTGCATGTGTGCTATAGTTGGACAGGTCTATACACACTAGGGAACGCCGAGCGTAACCACGCCATGGCTCGCTGATTTGCACACGTTTAATAGTTTTGGCGAATCCGCAATTTCGTTAGATTATACGGCATGATAACATGATCCATTGAAAGTCTCTGGCAGTAGCTTGCAATCGGTTAGCAAACGCAGGCTTTTGATAGTCATGAACGGTACTCAAAGATGCGTATCGTAGGTGAGTAAAGTGTCTGAGAAACGCTTGGAAAACATGAAAAGTATACAAACGATATAGCACTTTATGAAAGATCGTATCCATCGCATTTTACCCCCGTTCGATGGAAAATTATATGAAACAATTTTTGAAGTTTTGTATATGCTACAGAATTAGAGATTATCGTTACTTTATGTGTCTATCATTTTTTCAAATTCCTAAATAATTTCTTAACGATCAAATCCGCTTCCAAGTTACGAAGAGTTTTTCAATTCTAAAAATATCGATTCTTAAAAATAATAAAATGAGAATCGTAGAAGGAGACATTAGGAAATGTAAATATAAAATTGCCAAAGCTTAACCGATATGAAGCTGATGGTAGTTGTAAAAAAAGAAAAGGAATGAATTTTGATAACGTCAGAAAATATAGTCTTTTTTATGTATTTATAACAAATATCGACTTGTGAGATCATAGTTCTCTTTCGTATATAGCACCGTTTAATTTGAAATATCGAAGCGCTCCTGGTCCCCTCGCTACCGCTTGTCTTTTCTTGTCCATCAAAAATTTCCTGTTACCCTTATTCCTTGTAGCTTAATGACCCATGTATACTTCGATGTAATCAATCAGTAACGCAGTAACAGAAACAAATGTCGCACGCCCGCTAATACAACGCGTGCAACATGCATTTTCGCCCTTCTTTTTCAAGCCGCTGCAAGTAGCACGGAGTGCGTGAATTGGTACATTTTTTTTACGAACGCAGGAAGTGTGAACGATTTAGTGAAACCTATATTAGTAGACACTTGACAGAGTCTAGTGGAAAAGCTTAATGGCTCTCGTGATCGGAAGGGAAGCAGAAAAAAAGAAAATGCTTTACTGGTGTTGCATCGCGCCACGATTTTTATCCGTTTTACGAGTGCTTCGAGTGGCTGTTCGGTGATGAGCAGGAGGAACAAGAAAAGAAAAAAGGAATAGAAGGAAGAGAAAAGAGAAGCGACGATGCAAGTAAATTCGTAGATATTAAATTCTAACCGAATATAAAAACATCCGTCCATCGCAAGTATTAAAAGATGTTACTGTCGCCGATACGCGCGATATCACCGTGCACGCGTAACATTTGTTCGGTTCCTATGACCAATAACGTCGGTACTCACCCTGATCTTTTATTCCACTTCCTGCTACGTTTAGCTTATACTTCAGTATCTATTACATTACATTGTTATTATAGAAATATTTGCGGGCGTAACTATTGCTTTCGCTTCGCCTTCTCTTCCTTCCAATGCAACAGTTTATTTGATATCTTTACATCGAGAATTAAAGCGACATTCCCAATTCGATAATATTTCAATGACATTTATTTTATTATATATTGTAATATATATTATACGTTATATTATTATATATTATAATATTTCAATAATATAATTCAATGACAAGTTTAATACTCTTTCTGTGTTATTTCAAAATAATACATGTTTGCAGTGCGTGCTTTATACTACTTATCGTAGTTTATTTACTAATTACCTGTTAGTACTTACTTCGAATTCACGTTGTACTTCAAGTTGAAATGGAAACTCTCGTGGAATCAGAACGAAAGATTTCCAAGTCATCGTGAAAATTTGAATCGATGATAGTATCATAGTAGGATATTATATATGCGCCTACTAACTTCTCAGTGGTAAGTGCATACTTAAACATACATGTGTGTATACACGAAGTGTCGTGTTATTGCTGTTCAGTAAGTATCAAACTTAAAACTTAGCGCAATAATTATTATTATTATTAACTTCTGCCTGCTACTCTTATTAATATTACGATCATAATGTTCGATACTATTATAATAATTTTAATTTACTCTTTTTTTAATTACAATTATTCGAAACTCAAATTGAAATTGACAAATACATTAAAGTTCGACGAATCTATAAAGATTACAATTTGTGACACTCGTAAAAAGATACTTTAGGCGAGAGTTACTATTGTAATGTTGGAAATTGTTAATTCCATACTTCTTTTCCCCAGGATGAATGGAAGTTACTCTTTTAATACACATTCAGATGATTTCTAGATTTGTACAATTTCAGACGAAAACGAACAAAGTTAGATAAATATTCCCGGAATAAAAATCGTAATTATATGTAGCATCCTATAGACAAATCTATAGACAAATCAGGAAAATAAAATCTTGCAGAAAAGATTCCAATCGATCTTTCTATCTATATTATATGTATACACAGCGTGTCCGCTTTATTTGGAAACACGTGAACATCTCGAAAACTATGTATGATACAACAGAATATTTGAAACAAATGTTGTACGATTTCTAGGGAGACGTATCATGTCAATATTTATTTTACTTTGCAATGGTCTTGAAAAGCTGCAATGGTTGTTCTTATATTTTTAAATGACAACTATATCTCTATTATTTCATATTTTTCTGGCCGATATCAAAACATTTCCGAAACCTTACTTATTTATAATTCTGTATAAATTGTAAAAAAAAAAAAATATATATATATATTGTACTACATACTATACAATGAATACTGAATATACGAAAGAAAATTAAATGTCGCGCCAGTGGTATTACTCATAATAAAAAAACCATTATTCCGACGCGACATAGTGAAGAACAATAGACTGCCGAGTAATAAGGGTAGGTAAAACAATTACAAGACTAACAGAAATATGCAGCAACATGTTGGTGATTGGGCAAGAGATTTGTTAATGTCACGTAAAGCATTAAAGTATCAAGGAGACGTAAATTATTATGAATTTATAAATTAATATCAAATGTTACAGTTATATATTATCATATTTGACAAATGAAAACGCACGATTTATAAGGCTAAAACGTACCGTACAAATCGATCGAAACTTTTTTGTTTAATTTAAAAGTTACTATAAAATTGATTTATTTCGAGTCTGTATCTTATAAGCCAATTCGGTAAATAAGTTACCTCGCGTTACCTTGGTTTGTTGTTTGATTGAATATATATATATATATATATATATATATATATATATAAAATAATACAAAAATCGGAATAAGTCTTAGAATGCAAGACCAATGCAAGAAGATGTTCTCGAAGGACGTAAGAAACTGGACTCTGATTAGCTACTTGTCAAATACGTTGCGATACAAAATTGCTTGAATATTTTCAGTACTCGTGCAGATGTTGTTATTTATAGGAAAAGGTGGATAATTGGCTAATTGGTATGCTGGCGTTGACGAAAAATCGGTCTGAGAAGGAGAAAATCGCAGCACAGAAATTCGATAGGATTTAAGGTATCCGATGAATATAGATTTCAAGTAGTTTAGGGCTCCAGTGTACGATGGGATACATCAATTTCCGAGTTTATGCTGCCAAACAGAAGTTCTGAACGCAACACATGGCGAGCACATAGCTGCTTCGCCGAATGTTTGAACTTTTTGTGTCATTAAAATATATACTGTTTATGTAGTGTATATACCTGCTGTCACAAAGCCGAAATTTATGCACGATTTAATAGCGAACAAACGCACGTATATTAAGTCTATGTAATTGTAAGTTGCACATTATACATAAAAGTGTGTTCACAAATTGCAAATATCACGACAGATGATAAAGATGAACGAACAACATTTTCACGCATTTCTCTTTTGTTTGTCCTTGATTAGTCGTATAAACAGACGTAGAATTTCGTAGGAATAAACATTGATACAAGTAGGTAAATCGTGCTCAGTGCTCGGAGCTATTACGCGTAATAACCATATGGAAGAAGTATTTCACGAGCTATCATTGAGAAAATATTACGTTTGTCCAAGTTCTCCGCGAGCTAGAAATAACAAGGAAATTTTATTTGCCCTGACTCGGCCTTATTTGGAAGCATTGAACCGCGATATCTTTCGTGTTCGACAAAGCGAAGAAGGGTTGAAGGGAAAGCGGAAGGTATTGCGCGGTGCAAACTTTGCTAATTTCTTGAAACTCTGAAACTTCCTTTGGTTACACGATACTCTTAATTCACTTCTGCGAGTTTAAACATTCTCTCGCATTTAGCCGCAGTACGACGTAGGAATTCAATAAACAAGTTACACGCTGCTTTCTCCTTTGATTTCGAATTTCCTTTCAATCGTGTGGATTAATTAAGGCCGGGCACAGGAAATTAATTAAGGACTGACATTCGGTCGGTCTGCCAGATGTGCATACTAGTTTAAACCAGAAAGTTTCTTCTTACGCATTTTATAAATGTTTCATCGCCGTATTCGAAATTTGCGGTATCGCGATCGTTTCCGCTGCGCTATACTTATTATTGACACGACAATCGTGTATAACCGGAGTAAGCAACAGATTAAGCTTAGATTGGATTATTTGAAGGATCCAATCATATTATGGAAATCATAAAAATCATAGTTAAATTGCATCGTACATACGCTACATACCGTCTACGTAATATCGTACATCAGATGATCAAAGCGAGATCCAAGGCGTTTATTTTCAGCAATCTGCCACGCGTTTTATTTTCTTAATTTTATCGATCGACCACCTCTAATTGCGTAGTTGATGGATTCAAGAGGTTCCGCTCTTAACCGAGCAATCTCGAAAGTCTCTCGGAGGCAGGGCCGATTTCTACGTTTCTTACCGATTAATTGGCTCTGCAATCAAGTTCAGATATAATAAAGATACAACCTAAAGGGAAGCATGAACAAATTCCATTCTCCTGCTGAAAAAAAATAATAATAAGAAATAAACCTATTACTGGCCAAGGGTTTCATCTCGTCAAACTTCTTAATCATTAAGGAGACTTTCACGTGGAATTGCAATATTGTAATGGAATTGCAATATATTAATATCTTTCCAAGAAATAAATATTTTTCGTTGGTAGCGTATCAAGGAAAATATGTCACCTGGCGTAACTCGGGCATGAAACGGGAATTATTTTTGACAACTTGGTTGTGTGGGAAAAGTTAGGGCGAGGCTTTTGCCCAGCATGCTATTTAGTACAGTTGGAGTTATTTACGAGTTAACCTTGTATTTACCAACCGGCCAGCAATTGCAGGAACTCTTATTTTCCGCGTATCTACGAACCGTCCACTCAACTACAGCCAAGCTTCTGTTTAACCGTAGCCCGTTTTTACAGAAAATCGTGCAACGATCTGCTGCCAAAGACTTTTCGATATACTTAACGACAGGCAATAACGAACTGCAAGTCCGTTATCGCGCGACGTTCGAATAAAATTTTCTAATCTTTAGTCAGTTTACTTTACTTTATTTGTATCAATCGATTAATCATCGATAATTCTCATCGTACGTGAGATATTTTTCTATACAACGTCGGCTCAAGTCGTTTAAAGCAAAATTCGTAGAAGCGAAGCAACAGAAAATTTCTGCGAAATTGCTTTAAACGCAGTGTCAATGTTTTGAAACGTTTAAAAGTTCAAATCGATAAAAATTTAACTTCAAAGGAATTATTAATCACCTTTACACGTTCATCCAATTTTCCACTATGCAGCAGTGTGAAGAAAATTTGCAACTACATGGAAAACGTTCTTAACGTAAAGATAAACTATATAGTATAGTCGATATTAAAAATTTTTGAAGCTCGTACGTGTAAATTCGTATCGAGTCGTATGAAACGCATTTGATTTATGGTGTTCGGAGTTATTCTCAATGCGCGCACCATTGGATTTTTCGATTTGTTCGATCACCCGATTTTCCGATTGGGAAACGTGAAAGAATTTCTGTCGTCGCGCGTACAATCGTCGAACGCATCCTCGCTGTGCGCTTCTTTTCCATTTAAGCATTCCAAGACAGACTACTCACAGTCGCTAAAGAGAGGAAGCTTGAACGAGCGATTACTTTCTTCCGACGATTGTTCTTTTCTTTTAACTCTTTCATTCCCAGCTCCATTTCTCATCTGGTCAGTCCTTCTTCTTCTTACTCGTTCCACCTAGCTTTTTTCCTTTTTCTTCCTACTTTTCATCGTCTGCCTACAGCTTCTGCCAAAGCGTTCTCTTCTTACGAAGCTAATACCTCGACTGTTAAAATCCATTAAGCATATTATATCTTAATATATACGTACTGCTGACCTACTCATGCACACAGTTACACTCGTTGCGCTGCTTATTGCTGGACTGCGGATTTTGAGAGATTTAAAAATGCAAAATTACGCTGTATCCATACAGTGCGAAAGAATATATACAATATTCGAAGCGTATTGCTTTCTCTAATATCTTGCTTGGTAAAACAATTTTTTATCGAGGTTCCATTTTTTTAACTACGTTTAAATAAAAAATATAGAGTTGAATACTTGAATACAAATCCTATTACTTATCGAACTTAGTAAGAATGCGTATACGTGAATTTACACGCGTACGAGTCAAAGTTGAATTTTATTTTGATATCAATTCCAATAATCCGCTTCCATTCTGAAAGTTACAAATTACCACGATACGAAACATGTAAGAAAAAAGGTATCTGTGTTTAACGAATTAGTACAATAGTTAGGATGCCTTGTAGTTTTCGCAAACTTTAAAAGGATACGAATACATCCTTTCATTTTAAAGATCGCTATTTTATCGTTAAGTACGTGTCATTGCTTATATTAGCAAAGGTTATTTGTCCGGCAACGTATGTTACTATACTTAGTAAACGTAGTACTATACGTAGTAAATAAATATTTCTATTAAACAATCTCATTGTATGTCGGCGACATATCTCTAATATATACAATATTTTGTTGAAAATTTTTAGTGCATTAGCAAAATTGAGTGATTTTTCGTTTCGCAGCAGTGGATACACTAATTGATGCAAGTTTAATTAATCTGCCTTATATCCGATTTGTAATCAGCACCGAACAAACATAGATAAACAAACATTTGATCCCACAGCACAACGAAGTACCAACAAACGGAATTATCATAAGAGGTTTATCGATCGGATTTAATTACTCGATTGGCCGAATAGGATGAGCTCCTTACGGTAGCTCGCTGCTGGCTTTACTTTCGTTGTGTTCTACGAAAACCAAGAGAAACTTGGAGCTTTGACGGGGACCTGTTGCAAACTAGAGACGGCTAGTTGGCGAGACGCGTATATACGTTGTACGAATACCATAGCCGACCATGTTGTAACGCTCTACTGATTCTAAAATATCCTATTCCAAAACCATACTCCTCTTATCATGACTACATCACTATACTATTTGAGTTTCCCATTTGAGATTAGTAAAGCCATGTTAACCGATTGCTCGTACAATTACGAAAATTGTTTTTGAGAATTGATCGCGTGTTTAATAATCGCGTGGATACGAACGTTTCTATCTCTAATTTTTTTTTTATTTTATTACCTAAAATATTCCCGCTATTTCAATGATACCTCGAAAAGTGACTAGAATTTAAGGAAACTGAGAGAAGAAAAGTTAAGGTTTATAATACGGTATAAGGAATAATTAATTTTCTTTTTCGAGTGTACAGTATTATACAAATCGTATTTATCATTAAATCATATTTATGCCAGAACTTGAGTAATAAGTTGAATGATTTTTTTTAATAAATTGAATGAAATTTAGATTTTGTGTTAAAGCGACTTCGACGATATCTACGTTTGCTAAGTATTGAAAGACACTGCTAATTAACGGTCTTCGGAAATAAGCGTATATGTATCAATAATGTAGCGTTTTTTCGAAAGAATTGCAAGGATTTTTAAGTTTTAATTTTTTATAATACATGCTCAAACAGCCGCTTCCTGAAGACACGTATTCTCTATTTCAACCTATGCTTCAACTAAAATTATGATTCAAAATTGCAGATTAAAGAACCTGCATGCAATTGATTATTTGACAAGAAAATTATTTATAAACTACTGCGAAATATTAAAGCTTTTTAATATATCGTATATCGAAGGAAATTAGCTTTAACAATAAAAATTATGTGATTGAGTTCCTCGTTTAAAAATATCAATTAAGAGCAAAAACTTTTTCTTTCTATTTTCCCTACTTCACGAAATATTCTAAAAAATATATTTCCAATCCATAGGTTCGAGGGCTGTTTTTATCTCTTCAATATGAACGATAGTCGATAAAAAAATACGTGTCAAATATTTTTTCATGAACTACCTTCCATATAAACGTTATCAAAATAGACGTGTGTGACTTTGATATTTTCTCTTGTTACAGGAACAATATTTTATTTTAAGATCAATTGTTGATAAATTTTTGTTCGCACAATTTTTGTTTTACGTGAGCAAACATTGAATGCAATAATTCTTTCTCGTACACATATGTATAAAATTGCCATTTTTATCCCTATTTTTCGTTATGGTTTGTAATTTACACGCGCGAAATGCGACAATGGATAACAAATAAACACGTCCAAATTTGCCTATACTGTTCTACTTGATGTTCGAGGAAACGAAACTTTTGACCGATCTGTTTCTGGTTGTTATCACGATACGAATTAAATAGGTTTATTATTTTTGGCCTGAAGGCCATTACAATCACCTATAAAAAAATAAATGACACATTATATCGTTCGAGTATTATCGCGCTCCAAAGTGAACTAGTTGAATGTATTATTTCGCGAATTATTTTGTAATCGTAGCCTTGCGTATTTGCACCTCAGTTTGGTGCAAATACTGGATTAGAACAACTATTTAATTATACTTACTAAATTATACATACTTGTTTGGAATACGTAAAAAGTGTTGATAACACAATTAATCCTGTGCCTTGGTGCAGAAAATGTCATATTTTTCGCAAAACTGAGTTAAACACGGTATTGAATTTGTAAACAATTGTATATGGTATATAAAGTACAACTATTTCAAATTCTGTATAGAAACGACCGCAATATCATTTGTTTATGCATAAAGGTCGAAATTTTTTATAAAATAAACTTTCTACGAAAAATGTTAAAGTCATATAAAAATTAAAAAGCACGAATAGCTTTTATTCTCACGTTTTGTAATAGAAGAGAAATTCGGAACGGCAGTGACTTCTGTGTCAGAAATTATTTGACGATGAATTTTTGAACATATCTTCAAACATAAATATCTCGACTTTGTAAATACTGACATTGATACTTCTTACACAAAATTATAAAAGATTAGAAAAACAAGTTCCCTCGATTTGCAAGAAGTTTATACGCATATATCGTATAGTTTATGCTGTATAATTTTATAATCGTTACAGACGTTGCTTTGTACCAAATGGCAAGAGAAATAAACAAACAAACAGTTATGCACAAAGTAGTTGCAGAAACTCGTTGTTTCTACGTTATATGTAAATGTAGCAGCTCGTTGCTTCATACAACAAACTAGTACGTCTGCATAGTAGATCCTTCAAATTGCTGTTTAACAGAAATTTCAATTTAGTATACGTTACTTCAGCATTGGTTTCATTTCCAAGACCAATCCGTGTCTTGAACTCCTCTGCAGCTTGTTACTTCAACCTTGATCTTGCAATGTTGAAACAAAATCCTCTTTGAAGTCAGCTTGCTCCATCAATGTTTCAAGCAATCTGAATATCGAGACTGAGTACTTCACCCTTGTTAACCAAAAGAACTTCCTGATGAAGATCTTGAAGATCCAGTTCGTTCCGATAAGCCCAATCATTTCCTCTTATAAAAAGTACCTTCTGTCTGAGGAGAAAATGTAACGTCAGTGGTTCTAATAATACGTAATAGGTGCACAGAAACACAGAGATAGGGTTGACTACAACATGGAATTTCTTCCATTTTCACGATAAGATTTCACTTTCATTGAATTACTAATATTAATTACGCTGTTTCAACATTTTGAAATTTTAGTTTTCTGAAGCATTCTCATTCTGTTGGAAACGGTAGAGGATAAAAAGTTAGTTGAAACGTAATAAGCAAACCGTTCGATTGATCACCGAATTATCTGAAATGTAAAACTCTTTAAAATTCGTTGTCATTTTCAAGAATTCGAACAGTGATACACGTGGCGCAAAATTTGATAAAAATCAATAATTGTCATTTCATAAAAGTATTTTGAAGGGAAAAAATGTTGGATGTAGATGTCCAAAAGTCCAAAGTGTCTTTTTGTAGATATTTGACAATGTTTACAAATTCTATCAAGTATAGGATAGTAGATGACGATTGTCATTTTCTGTATAATTATTTAATTTCTTTCATTAGATTTTTTATAAGAGAGAAGAATAGAAAGTAAGGGAGAGTTTCCCTAGTTATCTTGCTTTTATTCTTTCCTTACATTTTACTTCATCCGAATAAAAGGCTACGAAACATACTTAATACTAATGTAACAAAACTACTTATCTTTGTTACAAATTACAACTTTGGGCAAAAAATGTACTTCAACGATAGCAATGAACGACATAATAAATTTCTAGATAGATTTCATAGGACGAAAATATTATATTGCAGCAAGATTAAGATGTAAAGCATGTAACATGATTAATGGAAGAAGCGAGCTTACAAATAAGAAATTTTCTCTATTGGAATGACCAGCTCAAAGTCTTGATCTAAACCTAATCGAAATGTATGGCCTATTGGAAAAAGAAGTACAAGGACACCAGCAGTATGGTATAACATTGGACTAGAAATAATCCATACTCTGATACGAAAATGTATCAAAGAGGCTAAAAGCAGTAGCAGAAAAAAAATTATTACAGTGCAAAATATAATAATCCCGTACATATTTCTATTCGTGATACCATAAGCTGTAAAAACGTACTAATATATAATAAAATATATATAATAAATTATCCGCTTTACGTACTTACTAATACATAGACTTATAAACATATAGATACACAGACTTTTGTTATCTTGAATAAATATAAAGCTATTAGTCATTTTAATATCAACCTACCGTCGTTGTTTAAATTTCTGCTCATCATCATACGTGCATAGTGCTGTTGATCTTCGTGGTATATATTATGTGGTTGTTGGATTATTTATATGGGCAGGCTTATGCCGAAACATTAATCCTTTCCACTTGAAAATCTCTTGGAGTAGATTTTGTTATCCCTCTGTGGATTTCTTTAAGCAGGCAGATTTAATGCTTGATCCACGACTTTTTAAATAAAGCGTTATAAGGCCTTATGGGACGTGCAGGATTCTTGTATACGACTTTTACGAAGCTGCTGGTCAGTCGTTATTGTTTTTTAACAGTAACTATACCGTACATCCCTTGATTTTCCCTAGAGAGATGGTAATCCTCGTGTAAGCTTGTCGCATGAAAAGGATCTTTTATTTCATTCTTTTATAGAAATTTGAAAGAGGCCATGTAATTTGAGGATCTAAAACCACATCAAGACATAACCATATTTTTATATATAATACACAACCATATTTCGTCTCAATAACGTGTTCTGTTCCTTAGTTATTCTACATGAAAATGGCGCAAATTATAATTGGACTGAATTTGGAGAATTAAAATATAGATTGATAAAAATTTTTTTTAAGGAATATTTATAAATGGGAACATTTTTCGGTGATAATTAATTGCCTGCACCGTTCTCTTAAAGTTAAATTATTTCTCTTGGAACAGACAAGGACATCTTTATCGCTTGAAATATTCTTGAGGCGCTACAATAGGAGGAAGAAAGAAAGATGAATGAACGAAGGAAAAGTTTTCAGTCCATCCAGTGGAGTCATCAACAAAAGCTTCCTAGCTGACCCGTGCTTTAGATACCGAGACAGTCAAGGCTAGATCGGAAGACGTATTTGTATGAACGGAATAGTTAGGTTAGAACTTTCAAGAATTCTGTTTGTATGGATCCCTTTGGTAGCAAATGTAATAGGGCAAGTTTAATGTTCCAACTAAAATTTTGTATTCCATCATAGACTGCAAGTATGCCGCAGAAGCAATTAATCAACGAGCATCGCACAAGACATACTGTGCTTAACGACTTGTCCTAATAATTTTTATTTATGTCGAAAAATTCGTATCTAAGAATTCAGATTTAATATCACACAGTCGCTTTCATCATTTCGAATGTCTTAATCTCAGTTATCAGACATCATTTGATCTGATTCTGTGTTTCAATCCTTAAAAAAAATGTTCCCTTGCATTCTTATGGCTATGTCCAAGACATTTAAGAACAATATTTTTCGACAAACAAACAAAAAAAAAAAGAATATACGTTAAGTAACGCGAGAAAAAGAATAGAAAAATCTTGTAGAATGCAGTATTAGAGTGCGATAGACGATAATTTGTAGATTTGTTTGAACGCGGAAATATCTCATGTTCGCTAATACACCGAAATAATACAACAATTTTTAAACTACGATAAACTAGCACTTTTAAGGTATAAGTGTCTTAGTAAATTTATAGAGAGTGTGAAAATCTACGTCGCGGTTAATGCATTCAAGGTATGGAGTTTCACTTAACAGACAGGTGCAGATGCACTTTTTAGAAGCGCCGAAGCATAAAATTACATAAAATTTAATCCAAGAAAAACTTCGCTCTATACCATATTATTTTCTGTTATGACAGTTCTGTTTCCATTTTTATTTTGAAGATACAGTCTAACCCAATTACGTAGGACACCCTGTAACTGTCCTACTTTAGGTTCAACACTTCCTCAGAACCTTAATCTTCCTTTAAACCTCTTTTTAAAAAGTCCAATTAAATCTCCATTCGAAAAATGTGAATACGTGTGTTTGGACAGCTTCATTTAAATTACAACTCTGTCCATTAATTTTCATCCAATTTAACGAATTTGCATCTAAAAAGTGTACAGTGGCTAGTGGAAATATTCGTACATTTGTCGACATCGTCTATGAACGTACGACGTGTGTTATTCGAAACATTTTGAAATCTCATTGGTACCATAATGACAGCCAATTATTATGACTATATTGGTAATACTGTCAAAGGCTCTGAAAATGTACAGAAGTTACGAAATATTTAGTACCAGTATATATTTTGTAGAAATCACAAAAGTATGGAAACAAACAATCGTCCACATTATTAACAAGTCTCAGTATTCAGTGAAACTATTTTGAATACCTTTTATATACGTGAGGTAACCATTCCCATTGTATACTAATTTAAAATACTAAATATAAGTATGCAATAAATATCTTGCAACTTCTACGTATGTTTTCAGATTAGATTAAAATTTTGCCGATATAATCTTCGTCTTCGATGACGAAACAATAAACTTTTTTATTAACACGCATCAGTAGTTTTGCGAGGCACTGCATATTTGCAGCAAATCTGTTGAAAAAAAGCAGCCTGATATAATAAGATAAATCTCGAAATACAATTGTCAACATATTTCATTCATAGATTCAGTGGATTTAGCCGATAAATTATTTTCCTAATTAACCCCACTTACTTATTCGTTAAGTAAGTGAATGAGGCAGTGATTTAAATATTAAAATGGCTTCGAAATTTCGTTGGAACGATAGATATTAAAATTGTATCTAGCATTAGATCAGAAAAAATAATCAGTTTAACCGATCAATTTACATTTTATTGGATTTTATATCAATTAAACCGTTGTCGTCAAAGACACCACAATTTTACTATCTAAACCGCAATGCCGTGATTTTGCGAACGAACAATGCTCTTGTGTGTAACACTGCCATTTGTTACACCGATCGAACATGTATGAAACTACTTGGTATCGAAAGTGAGTTATTTGAATTAAACCTGTTAGGCGCGGAGATCCTTGTGTTTTACACTTGCGCAAAAATCGGCTGTATTATACGTGGCGTATCGTTTACATTTACATATGTGCCGCGCACAAAGAAACGCAAGAGAAAAGCGAATGTTTCTTCTTACGTATTACAGTTAAGCTTTTGTAATGGATCGATCCGTACGTTTCACGTGTTTCTCCGAGCTCGATAAATTTTCTGTTTACGTAATCATATTAAATAAAGCTAGAGCTCCGCTACGTGTGAGGAATCACAAGTCCAAACCCGCAATAAAATTCATTACTCAGACTGCAATATCTTCACACGCAACTATCGAATACTTGACGAATCTTGAAGCTCGTGGCTTCAGACGCGCCGATTTCGCGGATCAATCTCTTTCTTTGCACTTACAAACCGCTCCGTGCTGAAATGTTTCGTCCTCGAGATTGCTACTTGTCTCGAAGCACTTGACGAAGACTTCACGACACGGTGATTGATTCGTTCTGACGAATGTCCATTATTTGCCACGGTTCTTCTTTGGTGCGTTACCCTCAAGGTCGCAGCGATAGTTACTAGCCGTACCTTAGGTAAATGGAAGTTTGGCTATACAGAATTTCCTCCGGTTTACATTTACCAGACACGGTGCCTGATGACCCATTGCAGTGGTCTTGGTTTCTTGGAAACTTTGAGTTTATGTCAGTTGTTCGGGTCATTGAGAATGCTTGGCGAAGAAGCTAAACTAAACTAAATTACCAGATCTGACGCCTAGTCGCGAACTCTCTAAAATGCAAATACCTTAGATTTCGCTTTTTTTTTTCTCCAACAAGTTTCGTCGATATCGTCAACCGTGTCAAAACCATGTATACTAACATTTGAATTGTACAGGGAATTATACAGAGTGAGTCTAGTAAATTGGGTCGTACTACAAGTTTGTTGCAATTGCGGGTAGGAAGAAATTGTAGAGGAAAATTTTGCATTGTCAATTAAGCTCGATCGTCGTTCTTCAGAAGCGACGCGGTTGCAACGTGCAGCTACATGGATGCAAGATTTTCCTCTTGGGAATGTACGGTGCGAAATCTTGGAAACTACAACATGTTCAAACGCGTAATGTGACCCGATTCGGTTGAAAGTTTTATTTTGATGAGGATTACCTTCGGCTTGCGTGTTGTCGAATCGATTTTGTGGCATCGCGATTGAACCGCGTGAATTTTCCCTTCTTGCAGTTGTAAACCTCAAGTTAACCAAACTGGAACGATTCTTTCACGACCGGTTGAACGCCGAATTAATCTCTGGCAATTCGTTCAAACGAGGAGAATGAGGGAATAGACGTTACGTTAGTTCCCAGCGATCTACTAATTTATATGATTGACTACGGCCGACTGCTGTCGAAGTACCAACTCAAATGAAAGTTGTTGCCAAACCGTTCCTTTTTTTTTTTTTTTTGACCGATTACCGTTAAAGAGATTAATTCGAATTGTTAGGTCCTGCTTCGACTTCCTAGGTTCGTGACACGGACGCTTAATCACTGCTTTCGAGAAACGTCTTGCATCTATTATTGCCTAGTCTTTTTGCTTACGAAACTGGAGACTGAGAAATTACATTACGTGAGAATTTACTTTTTTACCGTGGAACCGCGCGTCTACGGGTCACGTGAGTAACCAGACCCTCGCCTTTATACGCCTCTCAATGATAGTGATGTATCATAAACTCGTAGCGATTGGTCAAAGGTTAAACGACTCGTACAAGGGGATAAAATAGTCACTGATTCGACAATTAGATAAACGTCTACATTTGGTTATTTAGTATAAAGAGATGGAACACGTACAAACGTTCAAAATCCTATGAATAGAAGTTTCGTAAGGTTTGTTTTAATAAGAGTTTGTGGAGGTACCTCGCACGAGGTCTTCGTAGTTTGCAAGCACGTCTCTACTCTGTAGTAGATATAGCTTTAAACTACTTTGTATAGCTTAGCTTAGAACAACGTTATTTTCGTATCTCACCACGAGGTTAGTCCTTCGAGAAGGTTTTTTTATAATCAGCACACCGTCGTCCAAGACTCACCAGTGCTCGAAAAGTTCTGCGTGATAGTTAACGATAGTTACGACCCGATGGTAGGATAGCAGGATTCCAAATAATCCGAAGTGATTGTAGACTTAACAGACCTAAACTTTGTATTTTAGAAATTTTCCGAACGCAGTCGCCAAAAATGTTACTTTCATCGAAGGGGGTGTATTGTAGTTGAATTAGCATACAAAGTGGACGATATACAGATAAACGTGAGCTTTTGAATGACTTTTAACGAGATCGTAAAATTTCCTTCGATGTCTTGCTCCTAAACTCGCGTTTTAAATTGGTCTTTCGAAAACATCGACTTTGAGATATTTACGATAACTGAGAGCGAAAGTTATCAAAGTTCGGAGTATATTGCCGTACACGGTCGCAGACAATGTGATGGTATTCGTATTCAAAAATAACTTTCTGTTTTGTAGAACTTCTTGTGAATTTGCCAAAGAAAATATACATATATTTTGTGGATACTATTATATGGAATGGAACAGATTTATTGCTAATAATAATAAGAGTCGAGTAAAAGACGATGTATACAAGGATAACATACATACTTTCACGTGAATATCCATGGTACGTATTGTTAATTAAAAAAACAGAAAAACCTGTTTCCAAAGATTCGTGCATGAATGGATTAATTTTAGGGAAGAGATTTTCATGACCTATATTTTTAGTCTATTTGTCACCGAATAATATTCGTTATACGAAAACGTCCTTCAGAGGCGTTTTAATCGTTACGAGAAAGCTTTATGAGCGAAATACATTTCAATAAATAAATAGACAAATTCTTTACAAGATATGGTTTTAAAAACGAATGTGACACAACGCGTGTCACTTTTTAATGTTTCAAGTCGCACGTCGCTAAACAATTAAGAAGCTTATTTTGGGCATGTCAGGCTTTTCTCTGTAATACACGTAGAAACGAGCCACAGAAAAACAAACGTTTAATGTGTGCAATACGCATAAAAATTAAACGAGTACCAGATTTGCAAAGAATTTGTTTCGTTTGAGAAAATGTAGACTTTGTAGAATACGTAAATTTTACTATCGGTCTTGGGTATTCGTATTTTAGAATAATCAATCTCCCGTGAATTTAGAGGTATAATAATACGTAGTAACGAGTATTGATAAAATTTAACTAATACGTAACAATAGTTTCTACTTCGATTTGATGTTATCTTACGAGAGTGTAAAACATTGTAAGACATTATATTTAATCATTCGATTCAAATGCGTACTTTACTACACGCGGATGTACGCAACGATATAATCATTATCCGGCTATATATGGTTCCGATGGCCTTCACGCCCAGAGACACAAAATTAATAGAACTGTCAAACCTGGATCGAGGACAGATTCATCCATTGAGACACGAAGAACACAGGACTACACGGCCTCCGCTCATATCTAGTTTAAATTTAAGGCACACGTTCGATAAATGTTGAGAAAAGAACATTTTTCTGGAATCGAAAATGCCAAGACAATCCTTCGTCAACAGACTACTCTTGGCTGTCTTCAAATTTTTAGCGATATTTCTATAAACAATGGAAGATTGGTATGATAAGTGATAGATCATTATAGGAATCTTAAAGCAACTATAAATAATTTCGATAGGCCTTGTCAGTTTTAATAAACATCGCTTTTCTCGTAAAATATTTATAAGGACTTTAGGATACTGCAATACGCAGTAGGAATAGTAGAATATTCTCATTTCTCCTGTAATCCATGGTGTTATA
>JACXII010000054.1:217516-273784 GCA_014737395.1 Bombus waltoni
CTTTTAGGAATAACGAAGAATGAATAGACAAAAGTAAAATCGTGGAAAGACCAAAAGACGATTCTATGCTGTATGATTTAAAAGCTGAAAACAAGCAGGTTTGTCGAAGACTTTGTACGCACGGGAAAATCCACGTATACGTCCAAAGAGGAATCTACAGGTGCACAACAAAATCCTTTGTACAACTCTGTTTCCTTCCTGCCGTTGTCGTTTCACCCCGAAGGCTGAACTATACCAACGCTATTTATCCAGAGACCCGCAATCGCAGAGGGTTCGTCCCTTCGCTGCTTTCCTCTAAAATTGTCAAGATAATCTCAATCCACGTAGAAATTTTTCCCAACACCCGTTTGTGCTTCCCTATCAGGATATTTATACATTATGAAAAGCTGCATTTCTCTTTCATGCATACTTGTTTTCGCATTCCCATTTCTCCCGTCCCTCTTTCCTCGTTTCGTCAGTATTCTGCCATGCACACGCACGAAACAGTAATAATGCAAATAGTAATAATAACAATAATCGTAATAATAACTATAATTTCGAGTTGCGCCAAATTTAAAGTCGATGCAACGTCACTTTCATATTATACGTATGCATATATACTTAGTTGAGCAAAACTGTAGAAGTAATCCAACGGATAAGCAATCTACAATCTGAATTGCTTCTCTGCTACGTTCTGTTTTCCAATTTATGTTTCCAAATTCTATTATTTATTTATTAACCGTTCTACATTTTGCATAAATTTGTTTCAATTCGGTGTTTCAATTAAATACTTCCGTGAAACATCTTTTGTATGCACTTTTTTATTTAGGTATGTTGTAGAGTAATTTAATTATATCTTTATACTGTCACTCCTCCATTGCATATTGTCACATGATTAAAAACAGATTGACTTGTTCTTTTCGAAGTAAATACGTGTGTATCGTAACACTGTATATATTATATGTCTGGTATACACATTATTAAAATAAGAGAAGAGAAGAGAATGTGAAAGCAATTTTTTAGAAAATTAATTTCTAGATTAAATTTTATTCTATCACGTTTCCATTATTTTACCTTTGTGTATTCGTTACGTTTTTACAGCAACAAGGTCCAGGTTTTGTGCTTATCTATATCGTTCCGCAATTTTAATCACCTACAAGGCTAATCGACTACTCGTTAATTTATGTCACAGGTTGTCCTCTGTTAGTTTTATCGTTATATTAATAATACGCAGGATGCGAAAAGTTCAAAATAATTTAAAGTTCAAAATGATTTTTTCTTTTATGTTTCAAAGTACGTTAGAAATTCTTAGAGTTCTTTACAACTTTTAAATTCCTTCACACATACTCTGAATAATTCACTCTTCAAATCCGATAGGCACGTTATTTAGGAACAAAATATAAATGTTTGAAAAATGATGTAATTTTTTTTTAATGGTTCTATTTGATCCATTTATTGGATATTTCACGCATGATTACAAATATTCTTATTGTTTGATTCGAATTAACAATATAGGTTAAAAAGTAATGGAGAAATTCACTCGTGAAGTGATGACAAATAGATGTTTCGATAAAAGGCGATGAGAGACGAACATTCAGAACTTCCTCGCCTTAATCAATGCACAACTGGTCAACATTGGTAGGTTGTTAATTTTGTAGACGCTTTTGTTCGATGAGTTGACCTTCGGTCTGTGTAATAGTACAAAAGTTTTGTAATACATCATCGTTAACACTGATATTGTTTTCATTTTTTAACTTTGACATCAACTGCAGATCAATCAACAATAAAAATGCAGAAAACAACAAAATATCACCGACGTAATACCTATTAACAACGAATAATAATTAATTGGTCAGACTTGAAGTCAATCTTAAATCAAATCGTTTAAATTTTCTAATAACTAAACATATATTACGTACAATTAACACTTCTATTCTATTTGAATACTACAAAACTATTGTAGTGTTTTAAGAAGAATTAACGATATTCAAATACTGTAATAAACAGCTCCTATTATAATACATACTGTAATAAACAACTATTATATATGTGTACATATTCGACATTATTCGAAATAATAAATAAGTAATCGTTAAATCTTACGATTAAAATTACTTTAAATTCGTATCTTTATAATTATGTTTCTAGGGGTAAAGAGAAATTACGATGAATCACCAACGTATATTGATAAAATAAAACGTCGGGTGCAATTTGTAGCAAAGAATAAAAAAAAGGATAGACTGTTGGCTGTACTAAGCTCAAGGAAAATATCACGTGCACGATTGTACACGCGCTCGCTCTTTAAAACCGTCCACTTTCGTTTCATTTGTGGAATTATTCCGAAGAACTTGTCTAAACAGACAATACGTTTAGTTTATAAAATATTCAACGCTAGTATGTATGCTCAGGTATTTTGTAATAAGTACGAGTATTCTGTAACCAGATTCCAGTTTCTTACGGTAGCTTCCTTTCGAATAGCACGACTCCGGAATTATACGTTTGCGAAAGAGAAGGAACCGAGAATCCAGTCACGTACCAGTTTCATTTAAGGGAATCTTGTATTTAAAATCGTCACGACTTCCTTTACTCATTTACTCAGGAATTGGCAGAATACACTAGAAACCGTTGCTACGCATACATAATAGGCACGTGACTAATTTTTTTCTCACACCTTCAACGATAGTTTGTCTCTTTTCCTATTTCCCTCTCGACTGTCTCTGGGGATCGAAACTACAGCAACAGGTAGAAAGAATGACGCACTTAATGTTGCGCGTATAACGATATAATTAAGGATTTTTATAAGCGGAGAAGATGCCTTAAATTAATCGTTGTAAATTAATTATTTAATTAGAATAGCACCGAGTAAATTAAAAATTGCTACACGTTCTCGCGCGACGAGGATTACAAGTACAAAGTTAATTCTGCGTTTTAAAAATTTCACCTCGTTACACGTATACGTCTCACGGATTTAGATTTAGTTCAATTCGTCGAAACCGATGGTCGCGGAATACAATACGATACGCGATATATCTAACATATCAGTTTAAAAAGCTTCAAGCGGCTAAAGCGGAATTATTTTTGCCGATATTCGCGGAATTGTAATCTTGTAATTCAGATATCGCGGCCATCGTTCCCGAAGTCGCATCGCTATATAAAGTGGCCTTTCCAACGGTAGCTTCAAACGTGTTATTTTTATCGAGCTGGGCACGCGTTGTCTTTCCCCCTGCATAGGTTTATGTGCCGCTTGAAGATTCGATTTCATTTCTAGCAGAAGACGTAGTCCGACAAGTTGTAGCTCGCGAGGGAAAAAATCGATCGAGGTCGGAAACAAGGAATTCCCGAAAGGGGATTTTCTTCTGCCCCACCGAGCTGATCCTTTCTCTCCCCTTCTCGTTGCCAGCCTGTCCCCGTCTGTTGCTTTCCCGCTTCTTTTTGTTGGTAACCAACTATCGTATTCACGTCCCCTTCTTGTTCCACGCCCGCATTTCAGAGAATAAAAAAAAAAAAAGAGGGAAAGGAAACGCATGGTAGAGAAGGTGCGTCGATGTGTACCAGGGGATCGTTTCAATGATTAAGAGCAACATAGCTGCTTTCTTTCCACCCCTCGTGAAAAAAAATGAGTCTCTTAAAGCATGGATATTCCTTCCCCGCCTAGTCGTAATGACAGTGATCTTGGATCGGCCATTTTCAGAACTCGACAATGCCATACCACTTGTACGTTCCACATTTTTGACGACGCTTCTTCTACCGTGGATTAACACGTGTACCTTGTGCACCTCTTTTCATAAGCGTACGAGGTTAAATATATATATGGTGGAAAATTTTCTCCCCTCATAAAACTTGGAATACATGTGGTACGTTACATTCGTTACGCATAATTTGCACGTGTAACAACGTAGGAAATTTATATTCGTAAATTGAAATCAAGGATCACATTGTTGCGTTGGATCGCTCCCTATAACCATTAACCGAAAATAGAACGTATACTAGTCGTTTCGACGCCGTGTAATTTGCGGCCACCGTTATATTGGACGTTTGTAATTCAATTTATTTATTTCAGACAATTAATGTGATTTATCGCATTGCAACACGTCATGGTATTAACATATTTAATGGAATGTGTCGCATGTAAGTAGATGTACGTGTAATATTTGGGCGGAAAAAGGCCGATTAAAACTGCTGTCGTCGTTTCATTCCCAGAGGTTACACCTACGTATGAATACACACACATAGGAAAGTTTATGACTACGGATAAAAGATCTGATTACTTTAATGGTAACATCGATCTGAAAGAAAAATTCTTCATAAAGATACATATTTATCTTCGTTATATTAACTCGGCGAAACGTATTGTAGATATTGTACGAGATTTTCATGTCGAACGTAACTAGGACAAACGTTACGCGTCGCCGATTTTCATAATGATATTGCAATTAACTTTAGTCTCTCGACAACAGACATTACAACACGTTCGCGCTGCTGTCTCGTAGGGAGACGTTGTCGTTATTATTTTACGTGCATATTTATCTATGAAACATTTTCTTTGGCACGCTCTAACAGCTCAAATAATAATGTACCTTCCCGCTTTAGCTTCCTCCTTGCCCCTCTTTTTCTTGTCCAAACCGCTGGCGGATAACCGAAGGGAAACAATCAATCATCCTCGACATTTCGCAATTTTCTCCTTTCGATCATTCCCACCCCCTTCGAGTTGTGCTGCTTCTAGCAGAAAATACGGCGAAACAAACTCGGTCGAAGGAATTAATGCTCTTCTCGAACGTTACGAGGAACGTAACTTACAGTCAGTAAGATTTCCTCGTGTTCAGCTAGTTGGGACATCGTAATTTTCGATTTTCTCGTCGTACGTATGGAGTTTGCCGTGCGGACATTCGCGCTAACTATGTTAACTTATGATTTATTAAGGAAAACGTTTCTCGACACCTATCGTGCTACGAAGAAGACGTTTAAGAGAATCTTGCGAAAGCTCAATTCTTATTGTTGCTCGTAGAAACAGAAAGACTGTAAACTGTATTTCCTTACAAACTTTTATTTTTTTCATTTCTACCTAATAATATCTAATTTAATTTCTAAGAATACTTTGAAGCGCTCGTGTACAAATGATATTGAAGCTATCGATAATCTGAATATATTGCATTATAGAGTCGAATAGAGATTTCAATAATTTCAAGTAACAGTAGGAGGTATTGGAAGAGAGCGAATTGGCAGGTAACCAGACAGGCGCGATTCAAAATTCAATCATTTTGTGCATCTTTTATGGAAATGATCAGATGTAAGATGGCGAAACGCGTAACTCGCTGTTTTTCGTAAACAGATAGTTAAACATAAACATAGTTAAACATAAAAGATAGTTTATAGGAACTTTTCTCGTTAGCTTCAAGCGCTGATGAGAAAATATATAGTTCGCAGAAACTTGTAGCGGTAACAGTTTGAGAAAGAAAATTTACGATCATATCTTTACAGATATTCTTGAGGCATCGAATTACCATTTCTAGCGAAGTTTAAGCTCGCGTGGACTGGCAAATATTGATCGTAACGTGTATCAGGATTTCTAGAATAAGAATTATAAGCTGATAAAAGAGTATTATGAACAAAAGTTACTTGATACTCGATCGATAAGAAAGCAGAGAATATCGAACAATGCCAAAATACTTTTCCTCGATAGAATACATTTAAGATTATCTTTATTCCTTTATATGGTAATATAATTTCTTTCACCCGGCATGGTAAATATCGAAGAAATATTAACGATATCAGATGAAATCGTTTTTCTTCAGTGAGTCGATTCGAAAATCTTTTAAACGCAAGATTCTTTGTTTATCCGAGAAACACTAATCTAACTCAAAGATACCTTTTAGTTGATGAAAACAATAAATAAACTCGTCGTAGTTCGACCCTTCACTCGTTAATAACTACATCTGATGTTGATGAATTTGCTTCCATGCTATCCTAAATTATGACAATGGATAATATGTAAAAAATGGGACAATATGTAAAAGAGTAAACGTGATGCTAATTTTTCGTCGAAGAAGGAATACTTTGGCGAATTTTTAATAGCGCACCATGCTACTGAATACATGATCACAAATTTTTATTCGCAACACTTTCACGGAGATTACCGGAAAATACCAAAAGATTGTTGTCCAATGTGGTTACGATAACTATCTCGTGTAAATGGCAATCGTAAACAAATCTGAAGAGTATACAGAATGATACGATATAACTTGCACGAACGAATAACACATACCATTAAACCAAAGTAAAGTACGGGGAAAGGAGGGATAAAAAACAAAGAAGTTTTGCAGTACTGTCGTCCTTTCTCTCTAATCCCATGGTTTCGCAACGATTTCATCCCTATCTAGCCCAATAAGTTTGAAATCGAAGAAAAAATTGAAACCGCGGGGGCAATTTAGATATTACTTACGTCGAGAATGGTTCTCTGTGCTATCTGAAGAGAACTGACGAACAAGCTCGAGAAGAGGGTAAGAATGAAAAAAATAAGACGTGAAAGTGGTGCTCGTCTGCGAAAAAGAAGAGGGCGGACGGAAGGAAGCAGAAAGCAAGAAAAAAAAAGAAAGAAAAAGAGAGTAACACGGGGCGAGGTAGAAAGCCGCATAAATGAGAACGCCTGTGAAAACAGAAGGAATTCCAACGAAGAAGAAATGGCACCGGAAGGAAAAACGAATACATCGTAACGTCGCAATGTTTGATTGTTCCGCCACCGCTAAATGCCCGTCATTTCAATGTCAACGTTCGCGGCGAATCGTTTCAAATTTTGCGAGTCTTTCGCGAAACGTGTCGATATATCGATAGCGCGTCACACTGAAGCGGATATCGCGATAGATTTCAATTCACCAATTCCGTTTCAATCTTCCTTTCTCTATCGTTTATCGCTTTCCGTTTATCGTTTGCCGTTTTCTATGCCCTGCTGCCATTTGACAATCCATTCAAAAATATTAAAAGACGCGCCAGCCATTTGAATATTTTCAGCGTTTCCAGCAAACACGTTTCTCGATGCTTGATTGCTAGGAAGGCGAGGTAGTCTGCTTTCCAAGGAGAAGATTGAAAGATAACACGGCTCGAGGGAAGAAATGGAAGGAACGTGAAAACGTAAGAGGATAAAGACACATAGAGATGAAGGTACGAACGGATAAATCTCGCGGCGAAACGTGCGAGACAAGAGTAATGTCGCGCTGTCCCGTTAACGGCCCTGAGATATTTTGTACCGTTGAGAAAACACAGAAATGCACCGATGCGCGACGATTTAACAACCTTTCATAAACTAACTTTTCTTTTTATTCTTTATTTCGTACGCATTCACGCGTCACCTTGCCTTGTTTTCGATATTAACGACGTGGCCCTCGATTATTCTCTCCCCAACCTGTCTATCACGTTGTTTCACGCTTATCACCAAAATTATATTTATTATTTATATATTTTGGTACATAGGAAAATTTTCTATAGCAGTAATAGTAACAATTTATATTGTCCTTTAATTATGTCGTCGATAACGACGACATAATTGAAATTTCAACAACGGCTGTTTTTGACTTTCCATTCACTGCGTATAGTTACGTTAGGTACATACGTTTTGGAAATACCTGAATGCTACGTTTGTAAATTCTAGTTGGAAGACACGCGAATGTTCAGCTAAAATGTTGGAAACAATATAGCGTATAAGAAACGAAGAATTTGCTAGGAGATGATTACTATCCGTAGATTATTATTACAAAATTACAGTTATTCTTAATCCCCTACAGAATCAGTTACACATCCGTTACGCATGTAATGTCGTTGTTGATATCACGCAGCGAAGAATGTTCGATATTACATTTTCAACGCGATTCTTCTCTGTCAAATTTTAATTATAGCTTCTCCTGCGAAACCCACGAAATTAGTTTTTCGATTCCTGTCCCTCGAAAACTGTCTGTCATCGTGTTAGAAATAACGAGCTTATTATAATACGGACAATAGATAAAATTAAATGCAAAATTTAATTCAAAATATGCAGACGTGATAAGTCTTTTTTTCCAGATTGCTGAAAACAAAGGATCGAGAATGTATTATTATTAAAAAATAAAGATTCGTGTATATGAATAGTTAATAGTATCGTGATAACCAGTTTTGGTATTTACTTTCAGTGTTCTCAAACGGTAGAATAAGAAACGTAGACTCGGACGTATAAAAAGATAAGCACGTTCTTACGTTTTATAAAAATAATACTGGTGCTGTTTAATTAAAGCCGCAGCGAAGCGTTATTTCATCGTCTTCTGCATTCTTCACCTATCTGCATATTTTCTGTTCCATTTATCTTTTAAAGCGCGGCGCACAAACAAGGAGTCGTCCACAATTAGTGGAGAAAATTATTATCCTGAAACAGCAACTCCGTTAAAATACCTTTAACCGACTAATTTGTTTAGCGCAGCTTAACTTGAAATTCACCGCTGTATTAGCTTCGTTTTTAACTATATGGAATTTTCGTGTTTGAGCACCATCGAGAGAGTCAACACGATTTCCTTGGCACTTTATCGTAATTTTTATTCATTTCTTTACGCCTCTTTGACGTTTCTGAGCTTTTTCAATTTTCGAAAAATTTACATCGCTACGTACACTTTGTACCAGTTTTTGTTTCAGAATTCCAACTTTTTCGGCAATTTCGCGTTACTTAGAAGGATGTCTCGCTGAAATCTTATCAAGTGGATTATATAAAGTTCCATTAACAGTGTAATAAGATACACGGTTACATTAGTAGAGTTTAAAAGAAAGCTGAATATATATATAGAAATTACAGGGTATATTTAGCCTTAGTATGCATCATAGAATATAATACTTTCACACAAGTTATCGATAAATGTGATGAACATTTCGTAAACGATAACCAGTACGGTATCACACGAATAAAAAAATAGGAAGTATTTATAGTGCATTAAACGTATTTGTGTAAAATATAAAGTTGGAAAGATCAAATTCTCAATAAATATGTTTGATGACACAGATATGAAAATACTGAAGGCTATAAAAATGAAGATCGAATGCATGATTTGTTTAGAAAAGATTAATTTTACTCTTTTTTCTTTGTCTTCGAATGATTTGGTTTCTCTAAAAATAAATTAACTAGAACGAGAAGATTGATGCATGTTATGGGAATGTAATAACATTTCCTCTAGTTTTTGACAGCAAAATTTTCACCCGGTAAATTACAAAACGGATATAAATGTTTTGTTTGAGACAAAAGTAGCTTTTTGTGCCAACAAAAAAATTATTAAGAAAATTCATATTGTCTAGATTATACTGAAAGATATATTTCGCGTATGAATAATAATACTTAAAAATAACAAAGCGAGGAAGTCGTTCATGTAGCTAACGAAAAGACGCAGATATTGGTAAAAATGTGCAACTCTCGCAAAAATATCTCCTCCGTTATTCAAAACTACACAGAATCGTTCGCAGCGATACATTTTTGTTCGCTACTTTAACGTAACGTAATTGTTCAAAGCAGTCGATATTAGCGATTAAATGTTCTGTCAACGACAAATTCCTACGAGACAATATTTCTAAATGTCCAATACAAAATACCATAAATACAATGTATAATGCAATCGTTTTTAAAAAATGACTCTCGATGTACCAGCTTGTAATGGAAAAATGTTCGATAGAATATTGGATGTTTCATCAATTAATAGTTCGAGAGCTTCACCGTGCTTATAAACGCAAATAAATTCATTCATACAGTACATGTTGAAAGTGTAATCGGTAGTGAGAAACTGTTCGCAAAGCTCATTTAATCATAGGACTTAAAGCTATGAGACTATAGTCTCATCACGTTACACCTTACTTCACCTTGATGAAGCCAAACCGTCACCACCGGTTTTCACTACGCCTCCGTCCGCGGACTACGCCAGACATCTTTTCTCACAATCGTGTTGAACAGCCGTGCTTTAAATATTCTATCAGACTGTCAATCTATCACGCCTACGATAGTATTTCGTTATTTAGTGGAGCAAGTTTGACGTGCTGTCCCAAGTCGCCATACAGTCTACCTTATCGTCTGTCTTTGAAACATCGATCGTTTACAGTGGCTCACAAAAGTATTTCTTCGCTTGTCGATATCTTTTCTATCATACGAAACATTTTGAAATTTCACATAGTAATACTGGACTATCATAATTATGCAAGTAATGGACTCTGAAAATGTACAGAAATTATTACTTAATTGTTATATTATTACTTAAACAGGTAATCATTCATATTACTAATAAGTCCTGGTATTCAGTGGGATCATCTTTCATACTTTTATGTACTCGAGATGACTATTCACATAGTATACCAATTCCTCTTACTAAATACAAGTAAATGTCTTGCTACTTCTGTGAATATATGCCGATATAATCGTAATGGTTGAGTCATGTTCTAGCGCTGATGAAATGTCAAAATTTATAAATTTTCTAAGGCTATAGTATATAATAAGATTATAAAATTTTACACAACACGCACATTATGCATATAGAAATGTTCTATGGTAAGTGTACAAATATCATTGCGAGCCGCTGTAGGTATATAAATACTCTTAACACAATTCATCAATGCCACTACCAAGGATTGGATTTTATAGAAGTAAACTTTTATCCCAGTAGTTAATTTCGCTTCGTTGCTCTATGTACCATAAATAAATATATAAAATAATATTATTTGAATAACGATATATAGTTGGAAAGTAAATATGCAAGATTGGTTATTTTATGGATTTGTTATCTTATCTCCAAATAATATTATCTGATTTATATATTATAATAATGATGTGCAACTTACTACGTTTTGTCAGTAAACTCGATACCAACGTACTTCCGTGCAAGATATTTTATAGCATCTACTAACTTGTCATTAGGTCACGTTCCCACTGAACGTGACTCAAGCTTGAACCTATATTAGCAGATTCGTGCATCGGAAGAACATGTACTTATGTTCATTTGTAATAGAGATAGAATATTACAATTCGTCATACTATATACTATAAACGCCGAACGAATTTACAATTCATCGTCAGCCGTATTAATGCATTGTATGTATAAATCGAAGTTCTGAGACTGTCACGATTCTAATTATTATAATCACTCGATGGAATTGTTTGAGTCTTGCCAATATAGCGCGATCCTCTTATGCATACTAATTATGTATATAGGTGACTCCTTAATATTTCTCAATTCAAGAATTAATTCAACGACGAGAGAGGTTCGTAAACATACGTATGTTCTGTTTGATTTACAGATATTCTGCAGACTTTTTGTCATTTATTTGATTTCTCTACTAATCGTAAGTACTTTCGGTACTTCCTGGTATTGTTCGAAGTTATGGAACACCTTGTTCGTACATGTAGACAGATGGTTTATGGCAACTGTCGAACGGAAAATGTTTAAATACGTGGATTGAACTGGACGTGGATTAGAATTTATTATTATTCAGAATTGTCTCGAATTTGTATTGAATTTTTACTTGAAGACATGCTTAAAATTCGATAAATACGCAACACGTGTTAAAGACGTTGTGACACTGCATTGGAGTATTGAACAGGCTTCCCGATAACTTCCAACGTATCGGGAATCAATCAAGCAAGTATTGACAAATTAACGATTAATCGGCTGTAGGCATGGCTTAAAATCTAAAGTATTTATTTTCAGCATCCCCTAATGTAAATGTAATTAAACTGATAGAACAGTAAATTATATTTCGTAAACGACATCTGACACTAATATACTGCAACGATCGCATGACGTAACAATGGCCTCGGTACCACGTCAAATCAATAAACAGCAGTTGATTATTCAACTGGCGTACCGTCATTAAAATGCAAAGATAATCGTGCGACTAGATTTAAAGATAATCGTCAGTCGAGTCAATGTTCTGGGATAGATTCGTAGGAATTCGCGTTTAAGGCGAACTACGTGAAAATAATGATTTTGTCATATCAACGGTACTAAAGTCATAATAGCAGTTTGTAATAATAATCGGTCGCCGCAAATGGATAGCAATAACGGACCAATAAATTGTTAATCGCCATTTCCAATTTATATTCTTCGGATAACTACAGCGGCAGCTGGATTGGTTGCAATGAATTTTAAGCATCAGGGATAAAGAGTTATGGTTGCTTTAATTTTAAATCAAACCTCTAGAAATATGACAGAGAGAAAAAGCAGGTAAAGTTCTAGCCAACGTTGAAAAAACAGATGAGTCCTGAACTTTATGAGTAAATTAAGACGAGAGCTTTATACGCCCGTGTTTTGATGACCTTTTCAATTTAAGTACTTACTGTTTCCGTCGTCAATAGCTTAGTTCATCGTTCGTCCAAGGATAATCGAGTGTTATTCTACAGTTCTAAAGATATTCAGAAGTGGCAATTGAATAAAAGTATAAAAGAGCAGTCTAAGTACTACAGCTAAAAAATTGGGAAAACGTGTCTCAGGTGATGTTGAGCTGACAATGATCAATATGTCTGTTGATGTTAGACCGTAGTTTCAGTCTTACATTCTCCGCTCCACTCTTTTGGTATTCTGTTACGGTCGATTGTACGTAATCCAATCTGGCGTATGTTTCATGCTCTTTGAGTCTTATGCTCAAGCTCTTCCCAGTTTCATTAATGTATGTCTTGCTGCAAAGGCAGAATATTTTACAAGTTTGTGATGTAGATAAGCGTAGTTTTCCATCCTACAAAGACGGTTACGCGTAAATAAACGAGGAATAATATGGCAATGATAATCTTTGCACTACATACGTATATGTGTATATTATATATATCTATACATTTTATCGTATATTTAAAAAAATTGTTCGTTTCAGCGAAGCTTCGTTTATAAGAAAAAGATAAACAATTTATTTCGTGCAATATTAAACTGAATAGTAACTTTCTTAGGTTTAATTGGTAAAGAACTTTCTCCTGTCATTTTGGAATTTTATTATAGCGCCAATTTAATACGAATTAAGAAGATAATACGAGCAGGTTTCAGCAAGACGATATCAACGTCCTCTTTTCTATCAGGAATTATAAAATAATTCACAAAAGTATGATACAGAGGCATATAATGACAGCCAGCAGAATAGTATATATATATATATATATATATATATATATATATATATATATATATATATCGGTCTCTAACACATTGAATTACGAACACGTTATCTGTAATATACTGTATGATATCTGACGACAAAGTGAAGGTGATGTTTCTTCTGGAGCAATTAATTGAATCTTGAGAAAGAAAAAAACATGTGATGTCTAAGAGAAACGAAGAACTACTTCTATTCACGTTAGAAAGATCCGAAGAATTGAAAGATTTTTTATGATGTAATTTGGATAGAAACAATATTTGCTCTTAAGAAGTTTCATATTGCTTTTGTTCCAGACCAAGAACCGAATCAAAAAGATCAATAACTGACGATATCATGAATTATTGGAATCTTTCTTGTTTTTACTAATATAACTTAATATAATTTAAATTTCAATGATTGAATTTCAATGAACGCTCTTTGAAACGTAATCAGGGAAACAATCCATCGCGACCTGAAGATACCCACAATAAAAGGAGAAATATCAAAGTACAGCGATAGATATAATACACATGTAAGCAATCACCCGAACCCACCGGTGACCCGACTGTTGGACAGTACAGAACACATCCGCAGACTAAAAAGACACTATCATCTAGAACTACACAATAGATTCAGCTGAAGCAGACCATTCACTCTCATAAAAGCCAGCTGTAGGTAATTTAAAATTATTGCCCATGCCACTGTATCACGCCAGCCTAACTTGCTTATAATTCTCAACGAGAATCGATTGCAATATACTTATAAAATCTATATTATGACTATAATATTCGAGATAATGTTACGATTCAGACTTAAAAATTTGTCAATAATTTCAACGAATACACGATATGTAAGCATAAATACTTAATGCCGAAGTTAAAAACGATAACGAACGGCACAGATCAATCCAATAGGAATTGAAAACAGCGATTTTAATTGACAAACAAACGATACATCAATTGATTAAACATAAAATGTCTATGGTTGTGTTTCCGTTCAAGTGAAATATAGCCATAGTAATTTGTTATTGTACATTTTGCACGTACGTATCCACGCAATGGACGAACTGATCGTGTTACATTTTTCACGCATTTATATACAAGCATTTCGTTTGAAACATCTATCTAAACATCTCTCTGGATTCTGATGCAGCAAAGAATACTTTACATACAATTTCAATAATGTCAAAGGAACAATACGCAGCAAAAAGCAAATTATCGCACCAATGTCGTATTATCTCTTGTACGTTATCGATGTACTTTCGTACTTAAGTGTATATCGTTTTCTTCTACATGTCGTAGTTGACATTGAAATGCGTTTAAGGCGTATATCCAACGGCATGTGACCTTGAAATAACCATCGACTTGCAAAATTAGAGTTTGACATGAAATTTATTTTTATCGAGATTGTACCCGTCGCCGACGATGAAAGATAATTTTGCTACTGTACACGACCGTGTTTACTATCGCACTACATTTCTTCGCCAGATTTCTTTCACAAACATTTATTGGAACATAAATTTTGCCGGCCTTAACTATTGTACGATGGCATGGCACCGAGAGCATCGCCTTCTGGCAGGACGCAGATTGTCACGCGGGGCGGCCTTCTCGATAATATCTCAATATGCTTCAGCCAGTTCGTTTTAATCACTCTTAACGCCAAGACTAATGTATCTTCTATGAACGTACTGTATCTGTCATACTTGTCGTTGAACTTCAATTAAAATCGTGTCGTAGTATAGCGCTGAGTTTCTTCGAAGCCCAGCTCATTTTCCTTGACGAAATTAAAGCGAGGCGTTTACAATGACAATTTGCAACATGACAGAGAATACGACAGAATAATTAGAACTTGTGATCTTAATCCCCTTATTGCTTATTTCCATTCCTGGCATTCTAGTAAAGGAACATCGTTTCAAATATTAAGTTGTCCCAAACGTTTCTTTCGTTTTGTAAGGAAATAATGGATGCACCACATTCTCTGTTTTATAT
Source organism: Bombus waltoni (assembly GCA_014737395.1). Lineage (NCBI taxonomy): Eukaryota > Metazoa > Arthropoda > Insecta > Hymenoptera > Apidae > Bombus > Bombus waltoni. Next base: position 232,585 of record JACXII010000054.1, read on the forward strand.
TATTTTTGTCGAACCATGTATGATCATAATAATAGAAATAGAACAAAATGGATCATACATGATTGAATAAAGTAATATAAAACAAAAAGAGGTTGTGCATCCATTATTTCCTTACAAAAGGAAAGAAACTTTCTGGACAACCTAATACTTATCTGCACAACATTTAGGAAATCGAGTGGTAGAGATACCTTAGGAACCTCATAGAGATCAGGCCCTCTAGATACATATTTGTAGTGCGACATGTTAAGTAAACATGTTTACTTACATCGAGTTCTTTCACGTTTTATGCTGAATCCCCCAATGCCGAAGTAAATAAACTCACATTCTAATGCCAGCTATAACATGCAATAGAAAAGAAACATTAATCTATATGCAAACTAATAACAGTTTCGAACAAATGATCTTGGGGCAAGATATTCTTTGCGCATATTCATCGTCATATCATTACGCATCATCACCAATACGCATATTCATTCTTTAATACCATGTAAACTACATATGAACTATTTTTGTATGTCGTTGCAAGTGGCTGTTGTAACTGGCTCTAGTTTTTAAACACTTTTTCCAAAAAAAAAACGGTCGGATTGCTACCCAGGGTTACTTTGAAATCTTCTACCTTTACGACGAGTAGGATACGAGACGATTAAAAAAATTGGCCTTGAATTGTTCGGCCAATGTTAATTTTGCAACTACTTTTTTTTTATTAGGTTGTCCCAAAAGTTTCTTTCGTCTTGTAAGGAAGTAATGGATGCACGACATTCTCCGTTTTATATTATTTTTATCGAATCATGTATAATCATAATAATAGAAATAGAACAAAATGGATCGTAGATGATTCAATAAAATAATATTAAACGAAAAGAGGTTGTGCATCTATTATTTCCTTACAAAAGGAAAGAAACATTCGGGATAACCTAATACATATTTTCACCTATCCAGAGGTACATATGCATCACTATTCCACGTACATGAATCCACATTTTTCTATTAAAATTTTTACTTGTCGTTCTTTGTTTTATAAATAAAATATCGGAAATTATTAAAAGAGAAGACGTAAACTCATTAAAAAATATCTCCTCCTATTTCAGATTCAAGCACTGCTACGGGACCTGTATTTATCGCTCCAGTTGGAAATCAAACTGCTGCAATCGGCCGTGAAGTCGTTTTTTCTTGCTGTGTTCGCAATATTGGAAAATATAAGGTAATTGTATATAAATAAACTCTCATTACTTTAGGGTCATGATTCACAGGAGCGAAACAGAAATATTTCACAAATATCTACGATTGTAAAATTACGAAAGTTAACTTCATGTTTTCAGTTCCACTCGTATTCGAAATGTTGCAAAATACAGCATTCGTTGTATAAGAAATGTATATATATATATTTGAATGTGTATGTGTGTGTGTGTGTAATTAGGAATGTATATATATATATATATATATATATATATATATATATATATATATATATATATGCATTCCTAATTCAATATACATATAAAATCAAACATAAGCTGAGAATTATATGATAATTTTTGTATCTATTTCGTAAAGTACAAAAATAATGCAGTCCTCTTCGATATCCTTAGATTCAGTTAACAATTAATCCAATAGATTTAATATTGTTTAATAGATTTTTTGAAACGCCAGTTTTATTCTTAAGATCTCATACACAATCTAAGGATTCTCCAACCAAGAACTTAGTAAGCTAAAATAAAACACATCTTTCCATTTTTATTTTATCGTTAATATATTTAATTACTTACAAAGTAATGTTATTCATAATACGACCTTGCCAATAATACGTAAAAGGTAACATGAAAGTGACGATACATTACGTGTATAGCAAGCGTTACAATCACCGACGTGTACATGTTTTCTTTTCGTATCAAAGAAGATCAAGCAATAATATGCATTGGAAGATAAAACAAATTTTAATAACGTTCGATGATGAGTAATCTCGTACGGAATTTCGTTCAAAACGGGCAAAGCATCAAATTAAAAGATGTCAGTCAGAATTTAAAAGCGACAAGTACGCGACAAAATTAAATCACCGAAGCTGACAGATCCCCCCCTTTCCTTTTTCTCATTACTCACTCTCACTTCTAATGTCTCGTACTTAAACAATGTGTAACAATGTGTTAAATAACGTAACGTGTCGTTAAAAATTGTGTAACCACATAAAAGGGAAACAGGTTAGTGCTTAGATCCGCATAAATCGTTTAATTAAGGAGGAAAGAAAAACGATTGATTTCGTCCAATGATAGATACTCTGGTTCAACGTTTGTGTACGCTTCTGCGAAAAATTTTCCGTTGAGTATCTCTTTTTCTTAATCCAACCGAGAGTTATTCTCCTTCCAACGTTAGCTTTATTTAGTAATAAGTTTTCCAATCGAAATCTATATATTCGTAGAGGAAGAGGGAACGGTTCGAAGGAAGTGGTGGCACAGAAAGCGTGAAGAAGGAGATAGTACAAAAAGGGGCGGTAATATGTGTATGTGTTGGGGAAAAAGAGAGGACGAGAGAATCGGAACTGGTTGGTGGATTGAGGAGTAAGTAGAGACGGAGAAGACACATTTTCCCCGGCGACAGATTCCACCCGTAAAGTATCCACCTAGATGAAATATTCGGTCTATAGAAAGCCACTCAAGGCAGCTTGGCAGGCAGGGATGGATTAAGATAAGCTCGGCCCCCAGTCAGATCCAAATAGTTTCCGCAGATCTTTTATGAGAGAAAATGCCAGCCAAACTTATAAATGTTGTTTTACTTTCATATTATTTTCAAATTGAATGCTCTAAGGATGGCAGGATTATAGTATAACCAAAATTGACAGAAATTAATGCGATTTCTATATATGGAATATTTTCTTTCGTCGATCGATACGTCCTACTTGCCGAAACGAAGGAAAACTAACGAGAAAAGAATAAACGGTCAATTTTTACTTGAAAATTAATTTACACGTAACGCTTTTATATTTCTTATCACGTTCGTTGACATCCTATTTTTCTAATAAAAAAAGCCGCACTTACGTAGCTACGAAGATGTTCCATTTCGCTACATTATCGATCGTCCTTGTCGAATTTCGCTACTTTATCGATCGTCCTTGTTGAATTTCGCTTTTTGCTCGTTTCTCTCGCTATTCACCCTAGTAATTCTTTTGCTTTCCATTAATTTTCGCGTCCATTAATTCCTACGAGATATAAGGTGGCGAGCAACAATTAACGGTGATAGATTAAGTCGATAATTGAATCAATGATTGGTTCATTTAAAAATGAATATGATCGATCGATCCTGTATTGTTTTCACGCTCGTCATAAATGGTCTGATAAGGACAAAATGAAGAGAGAAGCGTGACGAAGCATACGATTGTCAAATTCTTGTACGAAAGAAAGTATTCGCAAAGGAAATATGTAAAGAATCGCAGAGTCTCGATCGATCCTATATACGGATCTATCGAAGAATCACCAGTATTAAGATTATTCGAGGAACTGCATGAAAATTTTTGTTGCGGTAAAGAGTAGGTCTTTCGTACGGCAATGGTAAGGAAATGACAATGGATTTTCTAGGTTGGCTGGCTACGTGCCTCGGACCAGACGATTCTCTCAGTCCACACTAGAACGGTAACGCACAATGCACGTATCTCGATCTGGTATGAGACCAGCGGATGTTCCGGGCCCGGCGCAGCGTCCGGTAACGCCTTTGGGGTGACAGGAAGTAGCCAAGCCACGGAGGAAGTCGTCAACGGCACGTGGCGGCTGCACATTCGTCAGTTGAAGGAGTCAGATAGAGATTGTTACATGTGTCAGATTAACACCAGTCCGATGATATCAGAACTTGGATGTTTGGACATTCTAGGTAAGAATCTTTCACATTCCCTACCAAGCAATTTTTCCTTATTTTGATTAACATCGTACGGCTCCTCATATTCGAACCTGCGTTCTTCAAATGCTCTAATATCGAAACATTTTTCCATTAGAATATTCTTTTGTTTGAACAGAATGTCTGCTATTAACGAATGCCTTTTTTGTATTACAAATACTATTATACATATCGTTGCATGTACCTATACATACTATAAAGTAGAATTAATAACAGTATAAAATAAAATCATATGTTCGGGCTTATCTCGAGAAACATTGGCCGAATTTCACCTTTTTAAGAAGTATTTATCGAGCAAAATTTAGGTGTGCGAAACACTAACCTATGACAAAAGAAGGCAGGTGTCATACATATGTATCTGAATCATAAACCCTCATAATATATAATTATATATATATATTATATATAAGTTTTCATAATTATTATATATATTCTTATACATATATTTATTTATTTATACATATTATATATATATATTTATAAATATTTTATTATACATATTTTTTATCATTATTATATATAATTATTATGTGTATATAATATAGTATATATATATATATATAATAAACATAAGAAGTATGAGTCGTTGCCACGATACNGATCTCACCCTCCGAGCAATGTCTTTTTTTTCGGCGTGAAGCATCGCGGCTTATCAGAGCACATTATAGATATATAGATATATATGTTAAAATTAAGATAAATTTGTATAAACGTTGAAACGAAGCAATCTAAATACTATTTAATTTTAATATTTAATTTGTTATTTCTTTGAGGAAGGTAGACGTATATACGTATACATGTATGTGTTCTACGTGTACGATCACAACATAGCCCATAAACACACATACGTACAGTGTATCCGTTTTGAGTATCTATAGGCGATTATTTTTGCAACTATCAGAAATACGAAAAAACGTTTCAGATGAAAGTTGTTTGGTATCGAGGGGTGAGAAGCTTCACGACTTCGCTGTGTGATAATCGCTTCACGAACCACAGAACGTTCGCCAAGCCAGTAGAAATTTGTAGAATTTTTATTATTAAACATTTTATTTTTAAAAAAGGTTATACATTATATAATGTCCCAGGCAAATGCTGGATATATATATCAACTAGTCGGAGCATAATTAGTAAATGAATACAATTGCCATTAATTAGGATTTTACACCGCATCTACGTTGTAAAACTGAAATTAACGAAAAATTTTTGCTTTTAATTGGCATATTTTTTTGTCCTATTGAAAACGAAATGCGCAGAAACTTTCGATGAAACGTGGAATTTACGATAAGCTACGCGAAAGTTGAAATATTTTAATAAACGAGATTAATTATATTAATTTAAAGATTTTGTATTGCGTTTTAGATCGTGATGACGTAAACGATTTCCACAATTTCTCATGTTATTTAATGCACGCAATAGCATTGGACAGGGTTTAAATCGTACAAATTATACATATATGTGTAATGTAATGATTGTTACTTCGTAAAATGACGAAGGGTTAATATGGTAATCGAACATTTAATCTTTCTATTCAAATAACAGCGCGATTTAAATTACTATAGCAGTAAATTGTCGCGATCGAGGCACAAAGAAATCCTTATAACTAGCTAATCTTGTTATCCAAACTACTCTTTGTAGGTACACTGTCTGTTTACAATGATAAAACTTTCACCTTGTCAGAAATAAATTATTTAGATAGTCTTATCAATTAGCTTTTCCATTTGAAATCGGTGTGATAAAGGCTTTACTTTGAACATGTTTTTATTTAAACAGTGAATAATATAATATAATATAATATGATATAATATAATATAATATAATATAATATAATATAATATAATATAATATAATATAATATACATTACAGTTTTGCAAAGAAACAGTATAACCAAATAAGCAGAAATTTAGAACCATTTAGAAAGGATCATCGTATCTCTTTAATTTATGAATTATCATGTTGTTGCTTGAAATAATTTCGTTGTAAAACTTTTAATATAAACGATACAAATTCGTTATATCCCACTTTATTTGAAATTTCGTAAGAAACTTAGAAGATACGATATTTAATTGTATTATTTTTTTATATTTTATTTTATTATTGTTTAACTGTATGATTTTTTTTATGAAATATATATTTCCACGTAACATATTTACATATTTCTAAAAAACATATTTCTAAAAAGAAATCTAATTAAGTGGGTAGTATTTACAAAAAGTCTTATTGAAAATTATATAGAATAAATATAGCACGTAGAAATTAAAACCCAAATATTTCTTGTTTACCTGGCTAGATATATAGTGTAGATTAACTGACTTTGCTACCTTAAATTACACGCGAAAATATGTAATCATAAGCTATATGAACAAACTTTTCCCACAAAGTTGTATGTCATTACTGTTTTCTAAACAAATAATATACGCCAATAATCTTATGCTCAGCTTGTTTCGATACTTTTTCAAATTGCACAGCTAAATGACATATGTTATTTTACATAAACTCAAACTGACATTTCAATAAAAAAGCAACGTAACAAAAATTTTATTAAATATTACGTTACACGCTTTCCCCTGATACCATACGATTTTTGGTCAAAATATGTTTCTCATCTAACAAATAGAGTACAAGTAATTTACAGTGGCAGAGATAAGGACAGAAAGTTAAGTGACTCGTCTGTACGTGAAAGTTGATGATGTTGATGATGTACGAAGGTTCCATATTTCCGTCATCGAAAATTGAGATAACTGTGATATCTTCCAAAAGTCAGATAAAAGTCTTCAAGATGTTACATAAATAATTCTTTTAACCGTATTGCGAAAAATATATTGAATCTGTACCGATCCAGCCACGGAGAAAGCTTACTGGACTTCTACTTAGAATAATCTATCAAACAATTAGGATTTCAGATCACTAGATTTAATTATGCAATCGAAGGAACTCGTTTACTCGTTCCTTATACTTCTGTACAGGTATGCAGAATGTCTTATTTAAATCGACTCCTTCGTGAATACTTCCCAAGCTTCTAATAGTACTATCAGATGCAGATAGAAGTCGAACATTTCCAAGGAAGATTTTAAAATATCACCTGAGATTCAATGTTCTTTTTGTATAAATAGGTCAATGGTTTTATTGCATCATTAATGCAAGTGTACTTTGTGCATCCATCTACGAAATAACTAACTCATGCCAAATTATGTTTCCCATAATAAAACGTTTATTCGAAACATCTGTCCAATGTCGTCAATAGTTTTTGACGTATTCATGGGGACTGATTTAAATAAAATATTATATGACTAAAGAAATTATTAACTATTAAAAAGAAATATTTCTTTTACGACCTTTCTCGCGCTCTGTGCTGCTTCGCTAGACACAATTTCCACGTGCAGAAAAAAAGCAAAATCAATGTCATTGGGCCATTGCCAATAAATCGATCTACCTATTTGTCTGTCTTCGCACAACTCTAGTTTCACTGTCTTGCGATACAAATTGTATGTATTTCATTTACCTAGCCGACTGACGATAAGTATTTCTTCACAAAGGCAGATGGACAAATATTCTTTCATAGCAATGTATTATTAATTTGCAATAAATGTATTGCTGATGTTACGACGAAACAATAATATATTGTCATCGTCGTTACACGTAAATCTGCAAAAGTCATTATATCGTATTATGGATATGATTAAACGTGTCAATCATAATTTAGTCAGACATTAATTTGTGGTTTATAAATTATATTGTCCGACAAATTAAAATCTTTCTGAAGAAATTAAAAAGTACTCACTATATGATCTCCCGGCACTACCCCGGAAGGAGAACTGATCTATCATTCGTAGGCTTTGCAAAAAAGCAAATTTTGACAAAGAATGACGAGTTACGTGAAAATAGAATCAAAATTTTAATTTTGAACTAAAACTATCATACTTTTTCCTAGGCATTGAGACACTTATGAAAGGTTGGCCAAATCTGAATAACATTAGGTAAAAGATCATTAGGAAATCATAAAAACTATTATTATCTCGTTTATTATAATAATCTCAACAATTATACATACGTGCAATTAAATTGCATTCCTTTTCTATTCCTTTACCTGCCGTGTCTTTTGATAACTGTTTCGTTGAATTTTTATTTATATTCTTTTATCGTTATCTAATCCTACGAATACCACAAATGATCCTATAAATAAAATTCAGATTTTGGGTAGAATCGGAAAGTTGCAATATATTATTTTTACGTAACTGTTGGAAAAACTGTCTACCAACATTTATCGTATATTTCAGATAGTTATCTTCTGTCGATGCAACATTTTCGTTTGCCTGATAATCTAGATCGATTACCATGTTTTATATGGAACCAGCAAGTTTTTTTTTTTAATATTTATTTTTGTTCAAATTTTACAATTTGTCCAGTAGGACATTTGGTAAAATCGTTTAGCTTATTGTAAATATAGCATTTGGATGGTTGCCCCCAGCGGAGTTCCATCTTCCAGGTTGTTTATTGAATTTCTATTGTGAGGTCTGTGCGGTGCTTCTTCTTGAGTCTTCTTTTTATTATGGTTTTGTTCCTTTCAGCAGCCAGCTTGTTTGGGTTTGTTTCTAGTCTTTCCTTGTATTTTTTTGCGTACCTGGCGATTTCCTCTTTGACTGCTGATATTTTTAGGTCCTTACGTAGTCCTCGTTTCTGACGTACCATGAGGCGTCAACTATTGTTCTTAGAATTTTTGCTTGCTCCGTTTCTATTCTATTTGTGTGGCTCATTACTGCAGTCCCTCACAGTGGCACTCCATATGTCCAGATTGACTCTATTATTGTTTTGTATATTTTTATTTTATTTGTTGTTCTTAATTTGGATTTTGTATTGGTTAACCAGTACATCTGCTTTCTTTTTCCACGTATTTTGTTTATGATTGATTTTATGTGATGCTTCCACGTAAGGTGTGCGTCTAAGTGGATTCCTAGGTATTTGACTTGCTTTGTTTGTGTTATGTGGGCCGTTTAGTTGGATATCTGGTGTTTTTCCTTTTCTGGGTGTAAATGTTATGTGGTTGCACTTACTAGTATTCGCTTTTATTTGTTTGTTTTGCATCCACTTTTCTATTTTTGTAATGTGTTCTTGTAGTAGTGTGGCAGCCGTTTCTGAATTAGCGTGCCTCACTAGTATAGCCGTATCGTCCGCGAATGTCAGTATTTTGCTGTTGGCAGTTGTTGGTATGTCTGCCGTATATAGTGTATATAGTATTGGTCCTAGAACGCTTCCTTGCGATACTCCTGCCTTGATGTCTTTAATTTCGGAATATGTGACCTTTATTTTTACTACAAAGGTTCTATTGTTTAAATATGACTTGAGTAATTTGTAGATTTGATCCGGGAAGTGATTTTTGATTGTTTGTAGGAGGCTTTCATGATTTACTTTGTCAGATGCTTTCTCGATGTCCATAAACAGAGCTGTACAATATTGTTTTGTTTCCAATGCTAGTAAAATTTCGTTAATGAGTCTGTGCATTTGCTCTATCGTGAAGTGTTTGTCTGTTGAAATCATGGCTTCGTTTCTTTCGAAATTTGAGTATTGTCACCGAAAGATGGATGAGCCTATATGGTTGAGTCACAGAACGTAACACAAGTAATATAGAAAGCAGTATACTTTCCATATTTTATATATTCTTTTGTATCAAATGCATCGTGTACAATTTTGCATTTGCAAATTTCCTATAAATGCATAAAAATCTGCAGCCTATATATAAATTTCGTTAGCAATAGTAGCATCGTTGTTTATCGAAAAAAAACGCATAGAACGAGACCTCCATTTTCTGCAATTTATAAGCCAAAATGCTATCGTCCGATTATATAGTTTTTCTGTATTCGTCATGGCAAACAGCGACAGCTGAAAATTTGAAGTAAGTTGTTGTTTACTTATTCTTATTATTGCAAAAGCTGTAGAAAGTGATTACGGTTTTGTCACGTAACACAATGATAACACAACATAAAAGAAGTTAGGATCTGTAGATCGAACTCAGTTTATTGCTATATGATTTAGATTTACAGAATGACTGAGGTTTACAGTTTTTAGGGGCTTATATATACTATGGGTTTCTTCTTAGGTGGGGGACTTCTTGCCTGGTCGTCTAGAGATCTTCATGTCAAGGGGGTCGTGAGACAGTTTCATCGTCAGCACAATTCAGTTCTCTACGTTGCACCTTTATAGCATAAACTCGCCTTCAGATTTGTCCCCCCTCGTTTTAAGCTTTTGAATCATTTTTATGCAGTATATTCACTTGGGTGCTGCTGGTGGTATTGACTTTAGTAGTATTGGTTACGAAGTGCTTAATTTCTGAAAATTGAACAGAATTGCATTTGTTTCTCTTTTTCAGTTATGTGATGGAATTAACTGCGAAACATTTTGTCTATAAAGTCAAACCATTAGTATTAGATGACGAGGTATTTCGTCACAAACGTTATATAACTGGTATCGAACCGCGAGACATCTCGTCCACTGTTATGAAGGTGTTAAAAATGGAGAAGTTTATCCAATTAAAATTCGATGAACTGTTTTCACATCGTTTCTTTAAACACATTTTAAATGTAACAAATAATCTCTCTTTTACAATTTCCAACAATGAATGACTTATCTACCATAACATTGAACATGAAGCTATTCATATTAAATATTTATTATTTAACGTGTAATAATTTGATAAAAGAATTTTAGTAAGTATAACTAAATTTCGACAAAGATAGACGAGATAACCCGGTCTTCAAATACAGATTTATCAACCAATACTTCGCGATTCGTTTACAAACATTAAAATATAAATAGTATCCTTACCTTCTTGTTCTTTATTGAACATGATTGTAAATATTTTTAACTGACACGGGTGACTTAGACGAATGATTTCGACTCGATACACCGAAGAAGAAAATTGTGTTTAGGAACATATATGGGAGATCTAGGGTGATATCGTACGATGTATGTAGAATATAGATAGATGTAGACGTTGAGGTCTACATCTGAAAGAAGGTTAGACACATTTTTGAAAATGAGATTGTATTTTTTGACTCGATCGATCCATCTCGATATTCCCTATAAACTTTTAATTTAACAATTACTTTAATTCTAATTTATCAAATTGGAAGCATAAAAGTAAAAGAGAACGTAAATAAAATAATACCATTTCGCGTCTATCCATGTCCTCCATATACAGTAGAACATTGATTATCCGAACCAATAAGAATAAATATTGGGATAGTAGGAAGAAAGGTTTTTCTGTACTAATTGTCATATATTTCAAATCCAGTAGTACAAACAGTTAAACTCTACATAAAATCTTGCGCGTCCTTTTTTTTGTCGTTACATCGTATCATATTTCTTAATATATTTGTCTTAATACAAGTAATTTCTCCAAGTTACTTTCGTTTTGTTCTTTATACAATCTAAGCGTTTTCTTGAGGGCTAATAGGAGGTATATATTCAAAGATGTCGTCAGTAAATTCGTTCCTTTGTGTACCCAGAACGTCATTTATAAAATCTTGAAACATATCGTTGATATCTGGTTGTATTTTTTTATGTTCCTTATCAATTTGGAACCAGTTTATCACAGCGCTTCTGTCGCAACCTCTGCATCCTGGTAATATATACAGTGTTGCAAGTGCTTCATCTATGTCTTCTTCTATTATTTCAAAGTCTTCTGCGCTCTGTTCGCTTTCATGCTTCAAAAGCCTGTCCCACGCCTTTCTCAGTACTTCATTGTTCACGCGTGACCAAGCATCATGTACCATGCGGCAACAATCAATCACGTTTAATTGGTAATGGTTATCTATCAATTCTTCTTCCGTATTGCAGTGAGATAATGGGGTTAATGTTTCCAGCAATTCATTTCGGTACATTCGCTTGAAACAGGCGATTATTCCATGATCCATTGGTTGTGTGGATGATGTAACGTCACATGGAATATACATGATTTTAACAAATTCATCTTTTGTACATAGTATTCCGCTATTGTGATGCAAACTGCTCTCTAACAACAGCAGAGTTTTCTCTCTGGTCCCGTTACTCAGTTGCTTTTCTACAACTGATTTTAAGAAACATTCTTCGAACCATTCGTTGAAAATGTTGATGTCTATCGAAGCATGGGTGTTAGCTTTGTAGAGAACTGGCAGCTTGTATAGATCTAATGTATGGTAAATATGAGGGTTCGCAACTCTGCCGATTATTAGTGCCGGCAACTTGTGACATCCGGTTGCATTTGTACAAAAAACTGTTGTAATTATTTCACCGATCTCTTTGTTTCTTATAGGTTTCTTGCAGTGAAAGAGCGACGTTTTTTCTGGTACTGCTGTCCACATTAGTGCCGCATTATCCGCTTTGTAAATGTTCTCCAATGTGTACCCCTCGTCTTGCAGAAGTTTTCTAAAATCAACTTTGTAGTCATCCAATGCAACTTCATTTGAGATTGGAATATCTTCATCGATATCCGTTTCATGGATACGATAACACCGTTTAAATTCTTTTAACCAATTCACACCATCGTTAAACTCAAGAACTCTCTCGAATGTTGTATAAACTTCCCGTGCTTTTTGGCATAAATCTGCTTCTGTTATTTGTATGTTTGTATCTATACATTGCATGTACCACTGGTAAATAATTCTGTCTACATTCTTTTTCCTTGGCTTGGATAGGTATTTTTTGGAACTGCTAGTAGACAGTGAATGGGTCTCGAAAAAATTTCTTATATTGTCTTCGTTTGCTCTTATCTTGTACACAGTGCATTTTTTAATACCGTACTTTTTTGCTATATCTGCGACAGACACACCACTCTTTAAATCCTGAAGGATTTCGTATTTTTTGTCAATCGTCAACTTTGTCTGTATTTGTTTTAACGACATTATTGTTTGGAACGTTTTGAATGTAAATACCACACTGAAGTGTTGTGACGAGATTTTATTTCGACGGCAAACGTCGTCGATAATTTTGGTAGGGGGAAACAAATACTATATGGATTATATACGTATATACATGTATAAGATACGCTATAGAGAATTATACAACATTCTAATGATAGAATGTTCGGATAATGTATGTATGTAATGTATAATAGAGGGTATAGTGTATATCAAAATAACAAATAATACTCGACGAAGAAATGATAGAAGCAAGCAGCATGAAAATGAGAAGTTATTATGAGATTATTCTGAGAATAATAAGAAGAATTTTATTTGCAAATAGTTTATAAATAAATGGCTTTCTGTAACTGAATTTATACCTCTGTCCATACCATAAACCTTTAATCCAATAAGCATTTTAGGAAGACTAACAATTCATTGTTTCTGCGAATATTGCAAACCTTCTTTTCGTGCTTTTATTTTTCGAGTCTTTTTACGTAACTTTGTAAAAGGAAAAAAAAAAGATTCTATTTAAGAAGATAAAATGCAATGTTGGATAGCGGTGAATTATGAAACTACATGTATCATCGTGTTATATTGTTAATATCGAGTAATTTAAAAATAGTCTTCTTCCGCAGAAAATTCAACGTAGATTATATCTACGAAATTTGAATTTTTAGTAGGTATTAACAAGTTGCCTTTTTCGACAGAAAGTAAGCAGTAAACAGTAATAAAGTGGCGATCATTAAATACAGATATCTTGAAAACAAAAATTTATAATAATCCTGATGTTGTTCTCTATTTTATTCAGCGCACACGCCGTCTGGCGCTTTACAAAGCCATTACTTTGAAGAACCCTATTTTGAAAATTCAATTTTGTACCGTTATATACTATCGACTATTTGTCGAGGATTACTAGATTTAGGACAATATAAATCCATGCGTCGATGACTACGAAACACGAAATATAAATAACGCATCAGCGATTGCCCGATCGCTACTTAAATCCAGTGCGTTAAGCAAATTATATACCCTACTATATGCACAAGTACTCGAACACTTGCTGCGAAACGTTGATATTTTTATTATATTTTCAACACTGTGATAGAAATATGTTTTTTTAGTATTAACCCTTTAATTCTCGTCGTAACTGGTATTAAATGTTCTCTCAAATTGAAACTGAACCAAGGAATGTACTCGTGTCAAGCAAGTTCCATATTTATTACTAATAAATAGCTGAAACTTCATAAAATGTATATAAACTTATAGAATGTATTTAAATAAACGCATATTTCAAACATTGTAAGATCTCAATATTTAACAGGTACGTATGCTTACAGTCACTAAACTTAGCCGTTTTCATGCAAATAATTTCGTTCAGTTTCAATAATATTTTGCTTTTTATTTACACTAATGGATATCAACCATTGTTTGGTTAATATTGACCAGTCGCACATGGTTAATCGAGATATGATCAAAGGCGAATGTTATATTATAGACCTTTGTTTCAGGTATATTTTGTTTACTAGCAATAATTTAGAAGTGTCCTAATACATATGCACGGTAGCGTATACTCATCCTACAAACAACTTTGATAATTCCCAGCTTTGAAACCAGATTCACGCAAGTAGTAAAAATTAGTTTCTATTCCACAGAAACATTAACATTGACAGAGGAATTTTTTTTATTGAAACATTTTTGCTGTCTCGAATAGAAAGATGCATAAATTGTATGAAATAAGGGCCTCGACGGTAAGGAAGAACCTAAATCTGAGGACGTCAATAGGTCGGCAATCTAAAGTTGTTAGACGCAGGAATTGACGGTTCCTTGGGATTATTACAGGCCCGAGCAAGTATGTTTGAGCAGTTGTTGACCATTTGTTTTTTTCTTTGTGAATATCCGAGAAAAGGCCACGCCATGGCCGACTAGGAGAACATGTGCGATACGGATAAGGACCTGAATCCAATACTCAATAAAGGCAACTACGAGTATTGGAAGACGATGACGGAAGCTTCTATAGCTTTCCTGGGCTGCTGGGATGCGGTGGATCCAGGATTCATTGCAGCGGAAAAGGCGAGATCCGAATGTGTTAGACTAGACAACAAGGTACGTGCACACATTTCTCGGCACGTTCGCCCCGAGTACCTCACAGACATCAGAAGTCTAAAAATAGTAAAGGAGTGCTGGGAAGCGCTGGAGAAAATCCACGGGAGATCCACATCGATGAATATTGTCATGTGCGTGCGGGACTTGGCACCATCGAGAAGACTCCGGGCATGGACATTTCCAGGTACTGTGGGAAGATTCAGGCCCTGTGTGACAAGTTGGCTAGGGCCGGCATTGAATTAGAAGATCACGTGGTGGCATGTTTTATGTTGACAGGACTTATGACAGATCCGGCCTATGTGACTTACGTCAGAGTAACGAAAATTGATAAAAGTCTCACCACAAGGGCGGTAAAAACCGAACTCCTGTTCGAAGAAAGGAGAATTGACGCGGCTGCGGTCACGGAGGCGTCCGGGCAAGGGAGTGCGTTGGCCGCTAGGAGGCAATTGAAGCACAGATCGCACCAAAACAAAGATGGCGCGAAGCCGAAGAGCAGGGATATAAGTAACCGGAAGTATTATAAATGTGGAAAGATGGACCACATCTCGTACCAATGTCCAGGTGATAAAGAGGACGAAGAGAAGAAACCCAAGTAGAAGAAGAGGAAGAAACAAGAGAACAACAAGAAGGGGAGGAGAGCAGAAGACAAGCCAAAATTCAAGGGGTTAATAACAACGTTGGCTACGTCGTCCATCAAATGTTTGGAAAGGGATAGAACCAGCTATCTAGATTCATGCGCCTCAAACCATATGATGCCAGACAGGTACCGTTTTGTGGACTTTGTACCTACAACTGGACACATCAGGATTGGTAAGGGATGTCTGAAGGTAAAAGGTAGGGAAACAATTCTTGTGATAGTGGCTGAGTCTTGTGGGGGTTGGACCTTTTCTCTGTCAGATACCCTATGGGTGCCAGTAAACCTAATTTCGATCAGACAGTTGGCGAAGAAGGGCGTAACAACAGTGTGTAGAAAGGATGAGGCTATCGGGACGCATGAGGATGGTGACGTTGTGTTCATCTGAAAGGTGAAGAATGATGTCTATTATTTAGAGACTATCCCCATTGAAAGGTGCGTTGCTAACATCTCTGTGAACAACGATAGGAGTGAGGTTGACAACGGTAACGACAACACTGAAGTCATCGAGGTGAAGGCATTTAGGAGTGTTGTGTCGTGGCATGAGAGACTGGGCCATCTACATGAAAATGCAATGAATAAAATCCCTGTAAAGGAAGTGAAGGAGGACTCGAGGAAATGTGGTGAACTGTGTGAAGTCTGTGTGAAGGGTAAGATGACAAAAGTGCCATTCCCAAGGACAGCTCATCATAAATGTCAACGTCCCCTAGAAATTGTTCACAGTGACGTCAATGGAAGGACTCAGTGTAAATCGTTAGGTGGTGGGAACTACTTCGTAACCTTCATTGATGATTTCTTTCGATACATGTACGTCAGAATCATCAATAGGAAAAGCGAGGTATTTAGATGCTTCAAAGAATATCAGGCAGAAGTGGAAGCTTTGCATCAATGCAAGATAAGTGTTTTCCAAACCGACAATGGCAGGGAGTAAACTGGGACAAATTTCGAGAACTATCTAAAGGAGAAGGGCATCTTGCACAGGAAGGCCGTCTTTAGGAGTCCTGAACAAAATGGCATCTCAGAACAGGCAAATAGAACTCTGGTTGAGGGGCAATCAGGGCTTCTTGACTGTCTGTGGGGAGAAGCTATAAATACTGCATGCTACATAAGAAACTTATGTCCGTCCGCTGCCATCAGAGATAAAATTCCATTGGAATTATGGAAAGGTGAAAGATGCGACATCCAAGGGGAGATTAATAGACTGAGAGTGTTTGGATGTAAAGTTTGGTACCTGATTAGCCCAAGTAGGAAGACGTTCGATAGTAGAGCAGACGAGGAAATTTTTGTAGGCTACGACCGACAAGTCAAAGGCTATAGAATCTACCTACCAAAGACTAAGAAGATAATAATCTCGTGTCACGTTCGGTTTGAAGAAAATGTGTTTCCCTGTAAGGGCGTTAGTGTGGACATAAACAACATTAGGGAAAAACTTTCTAAGTGGATATGGAATGTTGAGGACTTTGGACCTGAAAGGGGTATTGAGCCTGTCGATATTGTGGTCCAAAGTGATGGTGAAAATTATGAGGAAGAAGGTGACTTTTTTATGGACAATTTAATTAGTGAGAATAGTCAGGAGGTACCGGTGGGGTCTATGATTGTACCTGTCGTGCCTTGGAGATCAGCTAGATTAAACCAAAGAATTGCAATCTGTGCGCATGCTGCAATGACTTGCGAAAGCCAAAATTTGTGTGCGTCTGTTAATGTGTACGAAGCCCTGAGGGGGCCCAACGCTCAAAAGTGGACAGTGGTAATGTTGAATGAGTTGGACAATTTTATGAAGAAGGATGTGTGGGATATAGTGTTGAGACCTTTAAATACAAATGTCATTGACTGTAAATGGGTTCTTGCCGTCAAAAGGGACTCCGATAGGTATAAGGCTAGACTTGTAGCTCGGGGGCTATGGCAGAGACCCGGAGTAGACTATACAGAAACTTTTAGTCCAATTGTGAAACCTTGAGAATTTTACTTCCTCTGTGTGCTGAGAGTGAGTGGAGGTATGAGCACATATATATGGAACAATCTGAATTTTTTGAAGTTCCAGAAAAGGACAGAGCTCAATATGTATGTAAGCTTAAGAAAAGTTTGTATAGGCTGAAACAAACCGGAAGAATGTGGTTCAAGCATATTGTAAATATCTTGACGAGTATGAATCTGAAAACATGTGTGAGTGTAAAACCATTTGAGAAAATTGCAATGAATTGTAGCATTCACAGCAATATGTCTGTGTCCCTTTAGGACAATAAGTGATTGAAAAAGATGTACGTGACCACCTTGGGTCATGAACAGCTGCGAAACACATGTGGGTGGTAGGAGTATCGAAAACTGTTGTATAAAAGGACGTTTTGGTGTAGAAAATGGCGAGTTGCAGTCAAAAGTTAATCGTAAGTCAACAGTCGGAAAGAGTCGTTACTCATTGGTTGTCGAGTTCTTTCTTTAAACGCATTTTAAATCTAGCAAATTGTCTCTTTTACAATTTCTAACAATGAATGATTCATCTATGATAACATTGGATATGAAGCTGTTCATATTAAGCATTTCTTGTTATTTTCTTGATCTTTGTTGAACATAATAGTAAATATTTTTAACTGGCACCGGTAATTTCCCGCAGGGAGAATCACCAGGAGTACAGAACCGCGTGTCGCGGCTGTAACTCGCTTGCGTGAGTCCTTTGAATGAGGCGAATTCACTAACCCAAGCCAATGTAGGATAAGACCCAGGACAGAGACCATCGACTTCGACCGAGGCTGGTACCTATATAAGCCTCCTACCTAACAATAAGCCTCCTACCTAACATAAGCAAAGTTCTCGAAGTAACTATAAATAACCCCTTAGTCGCCTTCTGCACGAAAAATGATATAATCCCTGAAAACCAGTTTGGATTCCGTCACAGACATTCCACACTTCACGCAATAAACAAATTAACATCGGACGTCTGCTGGGCCCTCAACGCAAACCAACAAGTAGCGGCCTGCTTAATAGACTTCGAAAAAGCATTCGACACGGTATGGGTCGCAGGACTCATATATAAAATGATCAATAAAAAATTTCCAAAATATTTAGTTAAAATAGTCTGGAACATGCTAACAAACAAATCCTTTATAATGACCGATGGTTCACACACATCTAGCAAAAAATTCTTCATAAAAAACGACCTACAACAAGGAACAGTAAACTCTCCACTTCTATTCAACATGTACTATAGCGATCTGCTAAACTTCTTCAAGCTCAACACATCCACCCATAAACGATCTACAGCCTTCGTAGATGACCTAATCAACTATGTAACTGGACGAAAAACCTAAAAAATAAATTCAGATCTTCAAGAACTTTTCGAAAAGATTAATGAGTACTTTCACACGTGGAAACTAAAAATCAACGTAAGTAAATGCGAAACTATCCTATTTAAACCTCAACTAAGCGAACTCGGTCACCGAGAAAAAGAACAATGCAAAAAATTTCAAATAAGAGAGAAAACTAATGAAGGTGTGCTCATACCACACAAAAACTATGTAAGATACCTAGGCGTAAACATAGATGATAAATTAATCTATAAACAACACATAGAAACCCAACTCTCTAAAACCAGCAAAGCATTCTGGTCAACAAAAAGACTATTCTACTCTAAACATCTTGAGAGCAGCATAAAAATCCTCTGTTACCAAACTCTAATCAGACCGATAATATCATACGACTGCCCAATCTGGTATAACATACCTGCCTCCTTAATGGAAAGAATTCGCATTTTCGAAAGGAAATGTATCAGGACCTGCCTAAGTATATACAGGTCGCAACACAGCGAATTCCAAAAGTACGTAAAAAATAAAACTATTTACAATCTAGCCAATATACACCGCATCGACTGTCATATCCTTAAACTAACCAGAAATCATTTTGCTCAAGCCGCAAAAATAAAAGAAAACAGCTTAATTTTCAGCAGCCTATACCCAAATGAACTTTACTTTAAAAACACACTCAAAACAAGATTTATCCCCCCCCCCCAAATCGTTCCCATACCTTGACGGAAAAAACCTCCTACAAGGCAAAAACAACATTCCAATATTATATCATATAAAAAGAAAAACAGGAACCAAAACAATACTACACGAAGAAAATCTAAACGGACAGACCTCAGATACCAGGTGGAGATACAATATGGCTCTCCCACAAGAAGATACGAAAGACAAACACAGAAAAAACACAAAAAAATACTGGTGGATACCGAAATCATAAAAAAAAAGAAAGAAAGATATCCGCAAAGCGCCTTCAGCGTACAATCTCTCTAGCTATAAATAAATGTAAATATGTAAATACTGTATATATTGTAAATAAAACTAAATGACACACCCACCCTCCTCATCCCTCCCATTCCTCCCGTCCCTACCATATCCCTTCCCTCCGCCCCATCCCCCCCAGAAACCAAATGTAGGCTACCGAATTGTCCAGTTTTGACACCAGATTTTCAGGACAAAAAATAAAAAAATAGAATATATAAGTACCGCCTCCGAGCGACTTAAATCTAGCTTCAAATCGTAACGATGGAAAGGTAAATCCGTCACAAAATACTGTACGGCTACGTCGTACTGTCACGTATCGGTACTCCGGCCAAAAACACTTCATAAATGTAATTCATCGTTTATGTGAATGTACATATATGTAATCTACATTTCCTGGGTAAATAAACGTTTATTATATAAAGGCTGTTACTTATTGGCCCCTGCGATGAATAATTTCGGCTCGATATGCCGAAGAAAAAAATTGTGTTTAGGAACATACATGGGAGATCTACGGTGATATCGTACGATGTAGGCAGGATATAGATAAATGTAGGCGTTGAGGTCAGAGGATGGTTACATAATTTTTGAAAATGAGATTATATTTTTTGATTCGATCGATCCATTTCAATATTCCCTATAAACATTTAATTTAACAATTACTTTAATTCTAATTTGTCAAATTGTCTTCCATATACAATAAAACCTTGATTATCGGAAATAGTAATGATGAATGTAGGAACAATAGTACAACAGCTTTTTCTATACTAATTGTCATATATTTCAAACCCAGTGATACAAACAAACAATTAAACGCTACATAAAATCTTACACGTCCCATACCTTTCTAGTCGTTAAATCAAATTATATTTCTTATCATACTTCTTAATGTGTATGTATCATGTGTATGTATCTATCATGTTTAATTTGTAATGGTTATCTATCAATTCTTCTTCCGTATTGCAGTGAGATAATAGGATTAAACTTTCCAGCAATTCTTTTCGGTACATTCGCTTGAAACACGCGATTATTCCATGATACATTGGTTTTATGAATGCTGTAACGTCACATGGAATATACATGATTTTAACAAATTCATCTTTCGTACTTAGATCCCGATATTGTGATGCAAACCAGCGTAGTCTAGAAACAACAGAGGTTTCTATCTGGTTCCGTTTTTCAGTTGTCTTTCTTTAACTGATTTTAAGAAACATTCTTCGAACCATTCATTCCAAATATTACTGTCCATCAAAGCATTGATGTCAGCTTTGTAGATAACTGACAGATTACTTATATCTAATTTATTGGAAATTTGATGTTTCACAATTGTGCCCATTAGTAGTACCGGCAACTTGTGACATCTTATTGCATTTGCACAAAAAAATGTAGTAACTTTTTGTCTGGCCCTTGTGCTTTTTGTCGATTTCTCGTAGCGAAAGAACGACGTTTTTTCTGGTACTACTCTCCACTTTAGCACCGTATTATCCGTATTGTAAACGTTCTCCTATGTGAACCCCTCGCCTTGCAGAAGTTTTCTAAAATCAGCTTTGAAGATATCCGCTGCAACTTTATTTGGGGTTAAAAATCTTCACTGATATCCGCTTGACGGATACGGTAACGTATTCTAAATTTTGTCAACCAACGGAAACTGGCATTAAACTTATTTTCCTTTAATTTTACATTAAATTCCGAGCTTTTTGGCGTAACTTTGGTCCTGTTATTCGTATGTTTTTATCTTTACGTCGCATGTACCACTGGTAAAGAACTCTTTCTAAATCCGTAATCGTATCTTTTGTCAATTGTTAACACTATCGGTTTTCGTCTAGGTGACATTATTCTTTGGAATGTTCCGAATATAAATGCTACACTCAAATGTTGTGGCGAGATTTTATTTCGACAATTATCGTCATCGACAATTTTGATAGGTGAAAACAAGTATTATATGAATTATATACGTATGTAGGTATATAAATTTTACATAGCTATATATGTATGTACTGCATATAGTATTTGTTTCCCCCTACCAAAATTGCCGACGACGATAATTCTCGAAATAAAATCTCGTCATAACATTTCAGTGCTGGAATTATACAACATGCTAATGATAGAATGTTCAGATAGTGTATGTATGTAATGTATAATCGAGGTTATACTGTATATCAAAATAACAAATAATATTCGACCAAGAGTTGATGGATGCAAGCAGTATGAAAATGAGAATTAATGATGCGATTATTACGAGAATAATAAGAACAATGTTATTTAAAAATAGTTTGTAGCGGCCCGCGACTTTGACCTATCGTTCAAATCTCTCCAAGGACACCGTTTATCGGTAACCGTCTAATCGTCAACAACAAAGCGAGCAAACATAGTCAAACACAAAAACGTCACCTCGGTCTCGAACGAGGATGAATCATAGATGAAACGAAGCATAGACGGTTATAGATCGGCATGGGGTGAGGAAGGTTCGATAGGTTACAAGGAAACGGATCCCGAGACTGGGAGTCAATGGTCATCGAGAAGTGTTCTTCAATCAGTGCGCTAAGATCAGTATCCTTCAGACGGTAGCAATTATAGACAAACGACGCGCAACGCGAAAGTATACAAGACGGCTAACCAAAGGAGTTTATCATCTGACCACTCACATACGCGTCATCTAATTTATATCGCTACATTGGTAACCTTCCGATGAGAGTAATGAAGAGCATCCCTAACGGAAGCATTCGCTCCTTGTGACCGCGGGCAGTGCATGGAGGCATAGTTCAGAGTCGCACGCATTACCAACAACGAGACAGGTCGGATGAGTCGTCGGCGACAACCACAGCGACGACGACGATGACGACGCCAGCGACGACCTCGATGAGTACGACGACCACGACGACCACGATGACCACGATGAGCACGACGACCACGACGACTTCGACCACGAAGGCCACAACGTCAGCGTCCCTGGCAACTATCGTGAACATCGTCACGGCGTACAGCTCGAGCACAATCGTCAACGGTATCGGCAGCGTATTTCCCAGCGTTGCTACCACTCCGCTGACGACCCGCACCGTACCTAACGCGTTGCCACCAGCGACCACACTTACGCCGCACCAATCTACCGGTGTAGTTTGTCATCTGTCGGGGCCAGCGCCTTCCGTCCTGGTCAATACCGATCCCTTACCTATCGATCTCGACCTCAGGACCAAGGTCAGGGACAAGAAGTCGGGTGACGAGAGCATGAAGGCGGAGGGTGGAACGACATCTACGGGTAACCCGTTTTTCTTATATTGCCTGATGTAGAGCAACTTTGAACTCGCAGAAAAGAAAAGAAAAAAAACGTTATCACTGGAAGGGGGGTATTGTAGCGGTACGCGACTTTGACTATCGCACAAATCTCACCAAGGACACCGTTTACCGGTAACCGTCTAATCGCCAACAACAAAGCGAGCAAACATAGTCAAACGCAAAAAAGGCACCTCAGTCTCGAACGAGGATGACTCATAGGTGAAACGAAGTATAGACGGTTCCAGGTCGGCGCGGGGTTGATAGGTTACAAGGAAACGGATCCCGAGACTGGGAGTCAGTGGTCATCGAGAAGTGTTCTACGATCAGTGCGCTAAGATCAGTATCCTTCGGACGGTAGTAATTATAGACAAACGACGCACAACGCGAAAGTGTACAAGATATATATATATAATAAGGAGTTTATCATCTGACCACTCACATACGCGTCATCTAATTTACCTCGCTACAAGTTTATAAATAAATGATGAGGTAAACATATAGGATTCGCAGTGTGCCAAATAACTACTCGGCGTGTAGATTTAATGGTATGTTTATTCTGCTTACGAACGCGCGTTGTCTGAGCCGGACTCTGATTCTCGTCTAGCACCTTCGGTCGACTCAACTCAACTTTTAACGACTGTTAACGACTGTCTTTTTAGCGTTTCCTTGAAGAGAAAGTTTTCTTCCGAGTATTTGAAAAATACTGTAAACAATAAGCCTGGATTTTTCTGCCGAAGGCTCATGCGCTTATTAATAGGTCCCAATTTTTTTTTGTTTTGAGACATCCGGGCCTCAGACGTCGTTTCGCAGGCCATGTGGCCAAATCCAGTGCTTTAATCCTCAAACCTTCTGTTATAGCCTTGTGCCGCTATAATTTAATAATTAGTCGTTGTAATCACGTAAAGAGTATCGCATATGCATAAATGTATCGATAAATAATTATCGACAATTATATACAATCAAATTTGATCATCACGTTGACGATGTATAAAAGTAATGTTGATTAGAAAAAACATTCACTCATGCGTCGAAGCATTACATATATCGAAATGTGTGTTTCGGAATATGTAAAGCTTCGACACGTGAATGAATGTATGTTCCAGTTAACATTATTTTGCATCGTCGATGTGATGATCAAATATGGTTGTATATAATATATATTTATATATTATATATGTATTGTTATAGAAATGTGTACTAACTGCATTTATTGAATTAATTGATTGTACTTCACATATATTTTGCTCAAAACTTTAGTTTCATGTATTTTGGAGGCGACCAAAGGAAAATAAACGATAAATTTATTATATACCTGCCGAATTTTGTGTATTCGATTTACCTAAGAAGTTGTAAATGCATTTAATTACAAAATTTTTAATATGTAAAAAATATAATATGAATATGTATACATATACATATCAATATAATTACTAATTATATATTTCTTTACGCTTATTACATGCTTAACGTTTAAGGTTTAAAGCGACTATCCATATGGTGCACTAATTTTTTCCCTAAATATATGTTTGCAGTAAATATCTTCCAACTGCTATCTATATTTTCAGATTGGGTTAAAATTTTGTCAATGTAGTCTTGATAGTCTTGTCTTATTATAGTGCTAGCGAAATATTAAAATAATAAAATACGTCCGTAGTAAGAATTTTTTGTAACAAGAATACGATTACTTTTGTGAGTCGCTGTATATGTACAGCGAGTGCTAAGTTGGGCGAACTATATATATATATATATATCTAGTACTGTGTGTGTGTGTATATATATATATATATATATATACACAGTACTAGATACACAGAAATGAAAATTAATTAAATAATTTATGATATAACAATAATATTTTCCCAAGATAGAAATACATGTATACTATCATTAACTAATAT
This sequence comes from Bombus waltoni, assembly GCA_014737395.1. NCBI lineage: Eukaryota > Metazoa > Arthropoda > Insecta > Hymenoptera > Apidae > Bombus > Bombus waltoni. The sequence continues at coordinate 257,517 of JACXII010000054.1, forward strand.
TAATGTTAAAATTGTTATCTCCTAGGATTTCTTTTCTATCCGATAATATTTTGTATCCTATTTGGTATATANTTGTTATACATTTTTCATTGAAAAAGAAGTACATTGTTTTCTGTTCTCTTTTAAAAAATTTCTTGAAAAATTATTTTAATGATGTTACGATATTGGCGTATCTATTTTCCAAGTTCCTATCATACGTGTTCGTTTATGTGATCGTGAAAGAGTAGCTATTGTTTGGTAAGTATACATGCAGACGTCATTGACGCATTATACGCTACCTTGTACATTGGATCATGACCTTATTGGAAATAAAACGCGTTTCGAAACCCTAATATGTCAGCACTTTTTTTTGTACAAATTGTTCTTTAAAATACTGTCGAACGTTTATAGAATGGTTATACGGACTAATCATACTGATAAGAATTTTCGAATTTTCGGATAACAGAATACATACTTTGCTAATGTTCATCTTTATATTTGTATTTCAAGAAAGAACATAGATATGGAATGCAACTAATGAAAGCAAATATTTTATTAAAGAATCCTTTATCTCAAATCCTTTTAGCTAATTAATCGCGCAACTTTCTTAACAGATTTAATCCGATAAAGTTACATTTCTTTTGTACCTCGTATCATCCGAACCCCGTACCTGAAGCCTGAAATGCTTCAAAATGTTGAGGAATGTCATCATTACCATTATATTCATGTTCCAATTCATTATTCCAAGCACACATAACACTCGTACCATAGTCAATTATCGAAGAAGTTTCATCACATTGCAACCGTTCTATCACGTCGCGTCGACGTTATCACAATCGTTGAATTCTGGTATTGCACTCAATGCAGAAAGAGCTTCTTTTATATCTTTCGTAATGTATTATCTTTCGCTTCTTCTTTATGGCGTCTTCGATGTAGTTTACTAGCCTTTTTCGTGTTCTTTTTAGCGTCGTAAATTTAACACCCCCCCCCCCCAAGTGTACGTCGCCGTATAACAGTAATCCTTTAAAAATTGCTTGCGAAGCTGTATCACCCTTTCGCTAGTATTATCGTTGGTTACCAAAAAATTTGTTCTCTAAAAGATCGAACTGCTTACGTACGAAACGTGTTGGGATAATCGTGGTTCCATTGTATAAACTTTTATTTCCAAGCGTCGAAAGGAACGCAGATGTTCGCAGCCGTTAATCCGAACATCTCGTTTGCCATTGAATGGTAAAGAGTTCTTGCACAATTTGCAGAAAATCTCCATGTGCCATCGTATCTTCCTGCTGAAACTAGAGCCTACCGTATTCCCCGACATCAGGAAATTCTAACAATATACTCTCCCAGTGACATTCTCCTCTTACTTACTCACAGTCCGATCATTTTCCTCAAAGTAAGATTCAATGATACCGAAAGGCGACACTTGACATTCAGTTGTTACTTCGACATTAAATTGAACAAGACCTAGCCGTTTTATAAATCTGAGATGAATTCAATACAGAGAATCCTACGCAATTGGGCCAAACTGTATTTTTAAACCTTGTTCTCTTCGCTCATTCTTCGCATTCGTATTCTATGAATGCAGAACTTCTGCAATTAATATTGCTCATTATATATTGTACTCATTTTTGCCTATCAGCTACAAGATGATATCGATCTATATAGATCTCTCACTCATGCTTTCATTCAACTTCGATATACACCATATATTGGACTATTGCTTATCATTTATTAAAACTTGTTCATTACGGTTTCAAATTTGCTAAATCATTTTGATTTATTAGCAGATGTAGAATATTTACGCCGTTCTCCGCTGCATTTTAAATATTTTCCCCATTTTTTCTTCGCCTTCCTTCACACGGATTATTATACGAGCTACTTTATAATATTTTTGCAATTGTTTCATTGGAAACGGGTTTTATCTCGAAAAGAATACATTTACTTTAGGAACACTTATCTTAAATTTCACTAGTTCCTCTAATGACGTAACGTTCCTTTATGATAAATTTTATAGTTTCTTTTTATCCTAATTTGCTTCGTTCTCCATTCGTCTTTCCTATCCTTCATACAATCTTCCCTGTTATTGTATAACTTGTATAATTAACGCTTGCAATCTTTTTGTAAGATTTCTCGTTTGATAGATACATAGGTCTCATATATTTTCATATACATATATATATATACATCACAGAATCTTTGTGCGTTAGAAATTGCAAATATTTCAAATTTATAGCGACGTTATATCTTTTTCGTACTAAGAAACACATAATCGTTACAAATTATTGCATTATAAAATATATTAGATTTACTTTCGTCCGAGTACAATACTGAATTTCAAAGTTCGATAGTTCTGTTTTTCTTCGTTAGTTTTATTTACGTAATATTTGTTATCTGCGATGCGTGAAGAGTACAAGGTGTTCAAGAATGATTTGTCACGAGCACCGTAGCGTTATGCTACACCTCTGGATCGGTAAAAATCTACAAAAAAAAGTAGCCGCAAAATTGGCTTTGACCTGGAAGTTCCAGGCAACATTTATTATTTTTCTTTCTTGCTGTTTAAGCAGCGTCGGACTCGCATTTCTACATTCCGTGTATGTTCCTACCGAGGATTACGCATTGACTTTAGGCAATGATAAAATTGGTGAATCGGTGGATGATGGTGCTCCACCTACCTCACGCTAGTCGGCCGATGCAGCAATCTTTGAATGAAATATTTAGATCGCGTCGTCTTCTAACTGCTGCTCTTTTTTGCGGAAGAAAAAGAATTTTAAAAAATCTTTCAAAAGTAAACTATTTCATATCTTCGTTCTTGGCCGATTAACGCCTTGTTCTTTTATGATGCGCGAATTTCGTGTAATGTAGCATACGTGATAATTATGTCGATTAACGGATCTATTTGACTTTGTCAGGTCAAACATCGAAATTTAAGAAAGTTCCACAAAGTTATTTCGTATTTACAAACTTGATGCCCGGAAACGTCCGCGGTTATTTTATATACTTACTGATCATGACATATACAGTTGGGGTAACGAACTTTCCCGGAGAGATTTTTCGATATCTAAATAATTGTTAACTAAAAGATACGTAGATATTACGACCGCGTGACAAGCAATGGTCATTTACTGTTTTGCTACAGATATTATTAATTGTTTGCGTTATCGCGTCTGTACAAATGACACGAAGACAAAATATTACCAAAAAGGTAAAGGTTGAGACTAAACTTACACTACGTGTTAGTGGGGTCAAATGGACGAATACAGTTCATATAAACTTGCGTCCGAGAAATGATTAATGGAAGAGTTATAAGCGCTCAAAAATTGTTATTAGTTGTTTTGGTACTTTTCTTACCTGCTTGATCACACTGATACGTAGTGTATATTTTTTCCCGACATTTTCGGACACCCTGTACATAAATGCAACTTTCTTAGTAGCAAAGGGTTAAATCGCATAGAAAATCTTAGTTTTGTTATCATCTTAAAGGTACCTGTATGGCTATTGCCGCCGTTATTACTATTACCATCATGCATATTACTAACAATATATGTATTGTGTAACGATTATTGTGTAATAATAACAATATTACTTACGCTCACACCCTACTATAGCAATATGGGTATAAATTAGTATCCCTGAGTTTTATCATGATCTATAATATATATAATAGAAAGTAACTTGGTTTCTGTTGTAATTTACATCTACTAAAATATACGAGATACTTCTATTAACGAATAACATTCATTTTTCTTTTTCTATTTTTTATTTTATACTAATATCATCCTATATGGTCTGGTAATGTTTCTCATCTTTCACTTTCAACTGTAAATGCTATTAATGATGGAAGATATGATTAATGATAACAATTACAGAAACTACGTAATGTTTCACTAACATCGTTGTGAAAATTGTTAGAAACAGTATTCGCTATTGTACATCTTTGAGAAATACAGACGAAATTTTCCGCGAAAGACTTCAATTTTGTATGTCCTTGTGTTAAGTTCAAGTGTGTAGTACGTATATCACCTGTTTCAATGAATAAAACCTTCTCTATATATGAACAAAAGGATTCCTTAAAATCGTAACGTTTCTTAGAAAGAATCCGCTAATTTCTTCTACACGTTCTTAAAGTAAATGATAAAAGGACGATGAGAGAAGCGGAAAGAAAGAAAGAAAGAAAGAGAGGAGAAGGAGAAGAAAAGGGCCAAAGAGAAAAAGAAACACGTTGTTACGATACGTTGATACGGGTGATCGGGAAACATTCTTGGAATTGAAGTTAGTGAAACTTCATGTACATATGCATTTCTTTTAATAAAAGTGATTAAAATCGTCGCGTAAAAAGATATCGCTGTGAAGAATTCGATAGAGAATAATATTTCGTATGGAAATATTATCTTGAGTAAGAAGAATTGTAGAATATTTTGAGCAATAAGAGACTCAGAATATTGTTGTGAATAACATTGCTTATCGGTTTCAACAAACATCAGGAAATTATTGGTCATAGAAACATGTAAAAATAATTGCTTTCATTTTCAGGAATCCTAATATCCAACAAATACGAATACAATGCGCTATTTCTAGTACCATATTTATTATCCACTAACATTACTGTCATCAGTATCATCGTTAGCATCACTATCGCCACTGCTACTATCGCTCCGTTTCTTTTGGAACTAATCCTTCCTTTCCTTTCGAATGATCTACGATACTTAATGCGGAGAAAACACGAGAAACCCTATCGCTCTACAACGATATTTATCGTTATTTCAAATTCCATACCTGAGAGAGGAGGATTAACCGCATGGAATTTCTTTGAGGACGTTCGTCTTGTTTCTACGTTACATCACCGTGTGAAGGGAAAAACTGCTAGTGTTGCTACGATCGTCGCAGCGAAACATCGCGGGATTCAGAAAAAGAGCAGTTAAAAATTTGTGAAAGTGTGTCTTACGTACGTCATTTTCGTTAAGTTCACGTTATGCATATCTACTACACAGGTTCGACGTTGACTTCATCACGTTTCTTTTCTTCTTCTTCTTCTTCGTCTCAATTTACTTTGATTTTTCTTTTCCCTCTTTTTTTTTTTAAGTTACGAGAAAGACATCGTCGTTTCCATAGGAGCGAATCGTTAAGAAACAAAATGTTTCTTGCACTTTTGTAATATTCTCGTTTCGTATAAATATAGGCCATAATTTTCGTAGTAGATATTAAATCTGATCGTAAAAAAAAAGAAAAAAAAAGACTTACGTAAGAATTATTGCGATGTAGAAGTGATCAGTAGCGAAGGTTAACTTCCAAGCTGATAATTGAATCGAATTTCACACACATGCTTTCATTTGTATAGAATCAATCGCTAGCTTTCTCGGTATATAAGCGTGCATTCTAGTCAATTGTAGTTTCTGCTTTAGAAGAATCTGTAGAATCTTTCGAAATCATTATATACTTTCGAAATATTATCAGTAACTACTTCATTTCATAATAAACATATCGGTTGTACTACTTAATCTAAAAAAAAAAATATCATAAATTTAAAAAGAAATATTTTAATATTTATTATATCTATATATATCTATATATATATAGATATAATGCCTTACAAAAAGTTATAATTTTACGTTGATAATAGCGATCAAGTGTTATTTTATTACTTTCTTGCATGTCTGTTTCTGGTTAATCGATTCAAATTTTCAAGCGATTCATGTCTTTCGTCTTCATTTGTTTGATAATGTTATTATAAAACACCGATCACTCAAAGCTGTGCACATGTAATGCATGTTTATTCAAGTTCCTGTCGATTGAAGGAAGGTCCAAACAAGAAGACAGAGTAATATTAATTGTTACATCGATGCTATCTTATGAAAATTATTCGTCTTATACCGTAGAAGAAAAAAAAACAGAGGAATGGGATAAGTTGATGAGATAGAATCATTAATCCAGTGCTGTCCGTGGACGAGATTCGTTACACAGCTTTCTTCTTCTCTGCTAACTTTTCCTCTATAGATATTTATTTACGATTGACAAGTAATCGGTTAATGGATATATCATTTTTTTTTCCTAAATTTGCTTCAACGAGCCGGGCGATTATGCTATACCGAGGATGAGAGAGACAAAGCAGCGACCTCTAGCACTCGGGTCAGATGAATTTTGAGCGCTCAATAAATGGTCGATCAATAAAAATTCAAATTTTTATATTTTTTCCCCCACGTTAAATCGTTATTGTCAGATCGTTGAGATTCTCCTAACAGAAAAGAATCCAACTATGATGCAATTATTATCGTTATATCTTTTCTTTTACGTTATCGATAAACGAATGAGTCTGTATTCGGACACATTTTGTTTGGAAGAACTCTCAACGACGTAGCGGTAGCTTCTTGTAGATCTAATAGAAAATATAGTATACGTAAATTTTCATTGCTAAATGACCAATCTAAACCAACGAGTACTCAAAATTTAGCTCTTTCAGTCGTACCGTACTGGAAGAAGGCTCGCACGGAGAGGGGGATAATCAAAAAGTGGCAAATTTGTAGTCCTTCAGGCACCTAAAATTCCAATAAAGCATCATTCTACAAGTGCAAATGTATAGAAGTACGATAATCTCTGACAAATGTGGTAGGAAAGTTGTAAAAAATGTAGATGAAGTCGACGATGCCACGAAATACATTAAATACATTCCATCCTGTTCATCATCATTCCATCAAATTAAATCATAGCTTAATTAAAACATATTTCATGGATTCGCATAGTAATAACATACCTCAATTTCTTGTTGCTACTAAACAATAAGTTTTTATATTTCATATATTTATATAGATATTTATCTACTTTCTATTTATTGACAAAACAGTGTTCGAACAATTGTTGTATTTTATGCGTTCATATAAAGATTCCTATCGTTTGACGTCAGAAAGTTCCTGTTCGCCTTTCAGAGCACCGTAGACCTCGTCTACGTTTTTCACGACTTCCCCGTCACATTTGTCATGAATAATTGTACTCTCACGATAGCTTAGGACTTGGAACCTTAAAAATTGTAGGCCCCGGAAACGATACAAATTTACCCCTCATTGACCATCCTTTATCGCGTTTTCTCACTTAATGCACCTAACACACACACGCTACGTCTTCTCTAAACGAAACATTTCCTCCGGTTAAGGCCAAACGTGCCGAATAAAAAGCCACTTGGTTGTTGCAAACGAGGCATACGTATTTGAAATTCGACGTACGAAAATAAAGGCAGTGATGGGAATGCTGGTTTGCTCGCGACTAAAGCTTGGACAGCACTGCGTTAGTCGTCAATGTGGATTGTGTAAGAAATGTATGTTTTTGGTTAACTGTGTTTTTTTTATAATCATTTTGAGAACTGTAGACTTGTACGTGAAGATAAATTGAAAGGAAGAGAAAAGTTACTTGCAAGAAAAAGAAAGGGAAATACTGCTGACGAAAAGATATTTTAAGAGGTGGACTGCTGTTGTATACGTGTGCGTGCGTGCGTGTGTGTGTGTGCGTGCGTATGCGTATAATTCGCGCGCATTTGTATGTTACACGTCACATGCATAAATGTCAGCTTGCAAACATTTTTGTGGTAGCACTGTTACGAATCATGATTGAGACTTATTGTCTTGCATGATGCTTTTCATTTTATTTGATGTATGCGATGTATGTTTGTACCGCTATGTCCCAGTATTATATGCCAAGCATGCTCTGTTTTTCATTTTATGTGTTTCTTGGGCATGGTATGAATTGTGTTTTTACTACTGTTACTCGTAAAATCAACGCACAACGAAGGAAATCGACAATTTTTACGCTTCCGCTAGAAACTGATTCTCCGAAATAGGATTGTCTATTATGTTATGATAAAAATCCATCGATACGATAAAAGAATAATATCTTTGATTTTTAATTGCGCTTAATCATAGCACTTAATGATCCAAGCACATGTTATACGTATAATTGATTTCAGATATTTCTCCTTACAATCTTTATCGATCCTGTCGATAAGCGTTGAAATGTGATTTCTTTTCTTTATAAGCAAATGAACGTACGAACGCTAACTTATACTCCTGATACTGTTTACTTAATTTTGAAACAAACTTTTAGCCACCGCTCGTGTCAAAACCGAACGTATACTTCTTTTACGATTAAGTTATTCGTATCATTTACGAAACGATCTCTTCGTATTTTAGTACGTAACTGTGTCGGACTAGTAGTGTCATCTTATTGTTTGTATCCTGTCGCACAATAAAGTGTACACGGTGACAGTAAAATGTGTAATATTTTAAGAAATGTGTATTGCGTTATAAGTACTTAACATAAAATAATTAAAATATGAATGCAATCATTATAAACGCGATTATCTATAGAAACCAATGTATAATACGATGAATTCGTGTCAAGATGTTGTATTTCATCCTATTGCACGCTTTTGCTAATGTTACGAATATAAAAAGGATCCTGAAATCGCTTATCCCCTGCTTCCGTCATTACTTTAGAAAGTGTGTATCGTTATATGTTTCCTTCTTTTTTTTTCTTTTTTTTTTTGCTATGCAGTAGACGAGTGAAGCAAACGTTTATTACTTATTTTTGTCAATTCACTATGCATGAATCCGGTTTTCGTGCAATATTTTACGTTTAATCGTAAGAAGTACTTTCTCGTCGATCATGCGAACGTATAAAAATCAAATAGCAAATATATCTTTATCGTTTTTAGACTTGTCGTCGATGCATTAGCGATTTTAAATTAATAATGATTATACGTAGCATTTACCTTCTCTGTTGCTTTCTCGCGTACTTATTCATTTTTTCTTTTTTTTTTCTTTTTTTTTTTAATAATTGCGTTTCACGTGTTTCGCTTATCTTTTCTTCTCTTCTTCGATCCTTGTAAAATCGTTATCCATAATTTCATTGTTTTCCCTTCCTTTTCGTTCTGCATTCTTCTTCGCCTCTTGCAATTTTTCAATTCCATCTTTGAGATTCACTTATTTCACTGCAATTTGCTCCATCGTCTTAAAACCTGAATTTCAAGTTCATTCAAAATCATTCAAATATATATATATGCACGTACGTGTAATTTCTTGCGCAATAACAGAAACTGTTTACGTTCATCGTACATAAAACGCAATTCGTATTGCAGGGTGAGAGAAAAGAAAGCAAAGACAATTGTTGCATCTATTTCGTTATCAAGTTGTATAATATATAGATCGCTATTATCCATTACACGTTCTTTTATGTCGAAACACATATTCTTATGTATCTGTAATATTTAATGTATCGATAGAGATGAAGATTTCCAGCTTGCTTGAAGATGGTCGTTTTGAGAAAGAAATTCAGGTCTTAAATCTTGAGCAGATTTTATCGTCATTCTTTTATTTAGATTCTTTTTTCTATTCTATTAATAGCGACGATCGATTGAGGTCTTAATCGATATTTTTATAGAATCGGGAAAGTGGCGATCGTTCGAGAGGCGGAGGCAGTGGTGGTGATTTTCAGAGGTCCGATTCATCTCCTGGATCACGGCCCAGTTCCGTTTTGCCGGATCTTCTTACCTCGTCACCAGGTCAACGACAGGATAAGACAACCAGCGAGGAGGTTAGATATATACATATTTACACACATATATAATTGCATTTCTTTCTATTACCTCATCTTCATATATGTAACCGCGAATGTGTCAATTTCCACGCATTCGGATTCGTCTCACATGTTTGATGCTACGTGGGAATCATTATTGTCCATGACCGCTGATTTTGTGTTATTCTTATAGTGTATGTAACTCGCGTATCGTAAGCCTATTGTACGTATTTAAACGATTACAAATATAGTCGCTATAAGAACAAAAAAAAAGAGAAAAAATAGATTAAAACAATTTGAAAAGTATGGTATTTTTAGATAAAAAAAAGATGACATACGAGCGTTTCAAATACAAAGAATTCGGATCGTATTTGAAAGTCTAATCTTCTTCTTAGGACAGTTTCGTAATAGTTGCACCTTATGGTCGATCAATTATGTTTTCTCTTTCTTTCGCTTTGCTTCGATGCACTTCTTTTATTTTAACAACAAATGTGAAAGAAATAAGTTGAAATTGTTGCTTCTTTTTTATTATAGTAGTCACTGACAGTGAGCTTAATATTTGAATCATGGTATTCTTTTTTTTTATAATTTTGGCCGAAGTATATTTTTTAATTGCATACGTTTGATAGAAGTCGGGTAGATATAGGAGAAGGGTCCAGTGAAAATTTCAATTTCTCGAAATATGTGACGTGTTTTCACGATAAAACCAACTCTGTTTTTATACGATTTTCTTTCACACAATTTTGATTCAACGCTGTTTGAAAAATATTAAATATCTTTGCTACACGATTTAATATGATTTTATGATTTAATGTAATTAAATTTTACTTTATGTTTCTACTAGTTTTTAATTGCCGACTGGCAACTGCTTATTTATTTATTTTTCGTTCAAGCCCTATTTTATGGAAAAGTATAAAACGAATTTCGAAATACAGTGGTGACATCGTGTTTTGGTAATTCCAAAATCAAGAAAACTTAATTAATAAACATATGTCGATCTAGACCCACAGATTTACAGTATATTAAGTTCACTTAAAAAAAAATAATTATTTCTTGTATCTTTGCTCTATCAAATTTTCTACTCTATCCGATGGTAAAATTACTTTCATTCCGAGTCGTTTAGTTTTTAATATAATAGCGTAAAAATGATACCAAGTCTTGTGTATCTTGTTACAAGATTTTTGCAACATAGATTTACTCTCCTTTAGGATACTTTCAGACGATCAGTAACATTATAAATATTTCAAGATTCTCAATGAAAATGCGGCTTATCAATAAATATTGACCATATCGTATTGACAATATACATTGATCCCTTTAGTTGAGAAGCTTGAAGTATTGTCAATATACACACGTATATGGAACGGCTAAGTGCTCCCTTGAAGTTTGAAAAATGTGACTTAATACACCGTAGTTCTGAGGCCCAGACGCGTAAGTCTAATAATTCTTTGTCCTTTTGTACTCTTGAATCAATGGTATGTCACTTCCTTTATATGAAAAATAATTTACTTTACCCTTATGTGTTCACGCGTATATAACTGTCTTCGCAAGGTTATAAAATAAAAGATATATCCAAATAGATAAGAATGATTTGGAGCTTTAATTAAAGATTTTGATATAGTTTGTTAAAAAAAGATATATCGTTTGTTTTCATATCGCTGATTTTTTGTGTGTTAAACAAATTTTCCATTTTCTTTCACGTGCACTGTATCTTCTTTTTTTACATGGCTTCTTTTGTACAGTTTCTTTCTTATTTTTGAGAATCACCTACCGTGTAAAAACAGAATTCGGTGTACATTAGTGTAAGCTATAGTAAATGTACAATATTCTGAATTTTGCTAATATGTACTTTTAATCAAAATTTGATTTCATTTCAAACTAAACGTAGGTTAGATGTAGTGCAGCATAGTTTTGTTCATTTGAACGTAGGTGGTTCTATTTGAAATTCTCCAGAGATTTAAATTGTTAGTAATGTCATTTAATCTTTAACTAGTGTTAGTAGCTTTACCAGACTAAATATTTGGAACAATATTGTTCAACATATCTAAACACGAGAAGCGATAAATCATTGTTGTAGCAAGAAAACTCACAATAATTGCAGAATAATTATTTATCATCACTAGTAATCTAAATCATTCAGTTTTTTCTATCTAAAGAAAATAGTATTTAATTAAACATAGTAAAGTTTAACGTAACGCCTCGAGCGTAAATCGTTAATGTCGAGATGCTAAAAACATTGTGGAAATAATTTTCAGTGTTGATGTTAGAACAATTACGTTCTTAATGGTTTGGAATTTACCAGGAGTATAAGAATCTTGTTTAACTGTAAAATATGGCGCGCTTTAAAGAATATATTTATTTTAATTATACTTTAAAAGTAGTAATATTGTCGTATAATTGAAATTTTAACGAAATGTAGAAATTTTTCATCAAAAATGTGTGATTATTTTTATGAAAGTTTGCGCTTATAAATTCTAGACAAAAGTAAGAGATATATTATCATGATTAAGGTGTAAGATCATGATCAAAATATATAAAGTATGTCCAAATTTTCATATGTTTTATCCAAGATAAAATTTTTGTATAAATACGTCAGATTTCCATTATAGATTTGTGTTCCTTTGAACAGCACTTGCTTCGTGTAATTTGTTCTTGATATTTTCTATTTATATCTTTTGTTGTAGTTTCAAATCAACAAGTTGCAAACGTACAAAAACGATCTATTTTTGAAACGTTATATATTACGCTATTTGTTTTCTTTTCTTTTGTTTTTTTCTTTCGTAGTATTACGTATTCATGAAAATATTTCAGTCTGCTGTTTTTTGCGAGTTACGTCGCGTGTATGTGCTTATTTATATACATATGTATGCGTAGAATCATCAAATAGTTCCGTATTAGCGTGAATGCATGGTGGTAAAATTCTAAGTGAACTGCCATGCGATTGGACGAGAGAGATCTGAAACATCTTGAGAGAAATATGTTGTACACATCATGCGAAATATGATAGAAGAGCCTTTCTACTATTTATTTGAGTGTTAGTAACGAATAATTCTGCATATACACGTTAAAGACGCTTCTGTGAAATTTACACGTGTGGATTGCAAGAATCGTTCTTCGAGATGGAAATGGAGGAGAAACTGATCTAATTTTCTAAAATGCTGCTTCGAGAACAACAAATTGAGCAAGATTTCCCCTAACAACAATATTACATACGAGCACATTGAATCGAGTTATTTTATTATCTTGACATAGAATTAGTACACAGGAAATTATTTATAATAAGGAGAAATATATATTTGAAATACCTTTTAATTAATAGCGGTAGTTCGATCAGAAAATTATTTCCACAATTTCCTAAACGCAATTTTTTGTAGCTCGCGCAGAAAATATCATATTTCTCTCAATCGACCAAAGATTGTTCAATTTGGTCAATTTCGGGGCAAATGTTAGTTAAAATGTAAACAGAAACTTTCATCGGGTGTAACAATAACCGGAAAGGCAGTATGAAAAAAAGAATGGAAGTATAAAGAAAAATTCTTAACGAAACCTTGCAATTGTAAAAAATTACTAAATCTCTGATTATTACTTTTAAATATCGATAATTACAAACGAACAAGTGATAGAGAAGTAAAAATTAATATAGTTTCTTCAAAACGTATAACAACCGCTTAATAAGCGAACGATGTTTCAAAGAATCATTGAAAGCGAAAGGCGAGACACGAACAATTTTTGTTTCTCGTACATTCGCTTCAACATTGGGTAGTAAAAATTTTATATTTATTTTACACCGACTTACACAAAGTTTTTGAAATTGATTCTTCCCCGACTTTCCGGTGTAAATATCCTACTACGCATTGCTAGTCAATGAACAGGATTTCTTCCTAAACTTGGCCCGCATTTGCATCAAGTTTACCATCGAAATAACTTCAGATGGTCTAGGCGTTTGGATCAACTCTCAAATTCGTCAATTATTATAAAAACGTGAAAACTCTAAAATTACCGAGATTTTAAACGAAATTTCCATGCAAAACTTTTAGTATGGATTTTTTGGACGCATTTTCTTTGCTTCAAATCAGAAAGGGCAGATTTCTTTGTTTCAAATACATTCATACTTTTAACAGGAATATTTCAACGAACGCGTATGTAGCATTCGAACGCTTAGAAAATTTGTATGGATATGTTATGTGGATTGTACGAAAGTTTTGGAAATTTGCAGATTAGTAACGAGACACGACTACTTCAATAATTTCATAGAAAAATATCAAGCCTACGAAAGAAACGTATTTATCGTTTCCATTCAGTCGCAGGGTATTATTGAATCATATTCGTGCGTGACTTAGATGTCAAGAAGGAAGTTTAGCACATTTCAGAATAATTTGTTGAGCGAGTTATTAACAAAAAGTCTATTACAATACTTATAACAACTATCATTACAGCACTGAATAGAACAAATTATACGATGCTGTTCAAATGAACGAAGATGACCTGTTCTTTTCTTTTTTTTTTTATTGACAAAATAACTATTTCGAAGTTTGTGCTAAATATCCTGTATATGTAGTGTATGAGTACTGTATTAGTACCACTGTTTGAGTACGCTAATTCTGCTTGCCACGAATAAAATAATAAGAATATAATAAAACAGGAGTTCACTTTCTCGCTCCAGTTATCTATTTATGTAAGGAGATTCGTATGATAGAAATTCAATTAATTTTATGCTCTGAATTAATTTTAATCATACTTCGAGTCCATATTGCTTTACCTTCAACGATATCTTTTAACGATGATTACAAAGACCGAGGAAATATTGGAAACGTTAGAAATTTTTCGCGAACAAAGTACGTGGTAGCTTTTGTTCTAGATTTGTGACAGTCTTTACCTATTAATAACCGAAAAGTTACTTTCAATTGATCTTCTTCGATCATTTCAATTGATTCTCATTCTGCATTTTTCTTGAATTCTTCGATTTTCTCATTTTTCGCTGGACTATGAAATTATATAGCGAAATTTTGCTTTAGAAAAAGAATACGGAGATTATGTATGATTACCTTTCCCCGATACATGTTTTGTATCTTTCGTCTTTAACTTTCTCGATTTTCTTTGTTCGAATGCAACGCCGTGATCAAATTCTTAAAAGTTATACCAATTGTCTCGTCTCGACGGATCATACACGAACAGTTCGAATAATAAATCGCTTAAAATAACAGAACGTTATCGAAACGCTTGTTCTCTACTAATTTGCAAGGAAAAGAAAATTTGACATTGTCAGAAAGTTAGCGTACCGGCTGTTACATTATTTTACATTTTTTTATTGTGCGCAAAAATCTGCGCAAATAGTCGCATTATGTTTGTCAGCGTGACTAATTCAGGATTCTGTTGTGCGTTTGGGACGCATGGAAGCTTTAATCCGAAGAGCAGGACCCTTTCTACTGACCATCCCAATCCCAATACTAATTATCATGTAAGTATTCAGTCGATATTGATTTAGTTCGGTGTTGCTTCTGCCTCCTTCTGTAGGATATTTTCTTGCGCGTAAAGGACGGAAACGCAACAAAATCCTCTACTGTTTTTCTTAACTCTCACCGTGCATCATGCATGGAATGTCAATATCTTGTACACTACCTCGTCGTATTCTCGATTTGGTTTTGTGGGCCCTTTCCTAGATATCGTGCGAATGAAATGATTTTCTAATTCATTTACAATCATAGCGCTTTTGTCAGCTCGTTCTCTCTAACTATCAATTTCTCTCTCTCTCTCTCTCTCTCTCCCCCCCACCTCTATCTTTCTTACATGTTTGCTCATACTCCTTTTTTTTTTATTTAGGCTTGCTACCCATTTTTCTACTTTTCTCAACTTCTATTATCCCTTTTTACTGTGAAATTTACTTTGTATTTCTCATTCTAGACTCCAGGATATATATAAATATATAACTACCCTAAAAAATACAATACTTTCCGTTCTCTTTTCATCGTAACAAGTTCCACGTTGTACACTTAGTATTTGTAGTGTGTGAAACATGTATATTTGTTATACGTATGTTACTCGCTTCAAATTGTTTGGGAAATTTGTATGATCTCTATAAGTCTGACAAGTATCATCTACTTCTTTTATTGCATGTTACTACCTCATTAGATGTACGTCTTATTGTATTTTCTACTTTTTACACCCTATCAGTTGTTGTATATTGTCTCTTGGTTGCATCATCTCTTGTAATAACATGCATATTTTTCTGAATGGTTTATTTTGCATTCTATTCTCTAGATCTATGTATTCCAGTTCAATTTTAAGATACTTTTTGTTGCAGTATCGGCAAGCAGTTAAATCACCACAACCACTTGCATTTCAACAGAAGCAAAGATCTTTCCTGACCTTTGGTTTCGGCGCGGGACCAGCTAGAAGGGAGTCTCACGTGAATGTTAACGTGACACCAACCAGCCACGACCTCGCTTCTGACACACCTGAAATACGTAAATACAAGAAACGATTCAACAGTGAGATTCTGTGCGCTGCACTTTGGGGTAAATGCATTATATAAGGAATATAACATTTAAAAAACAAACATGACATTACGTTACTTTACGCAGCCCTCTACGCAACCCTTATTAATCGAATCAACGTTTAAATATTTGCAGGAGTAAATCTACTAATTGGCACTGAAAATGGTCTGGTGCTATTGGATAGAAGCGGTCAGGGCAAAGTATATCAGTTAATAAGTAGAAGACGGTTCCAACAGATGG